>CM060892.1:157702326-157962326 GCA_030762935.1 Hymenopus coronatus
CCTCTCATATGCTTGGAAGATGCTGAACTTAAATATAAATTTTGATATTTGGCTGACTTTTCGTTTTTGAGTTATCGTGTTTCCACACATAAGTGCGCGAGCAGACTTTTTCTTAAACTCTTTTTTTTACACCAGGGAAAACCTAACACGGGTATTTCTAAGAGAAATTTACATAACTGCTAGAGAAAGCAGGGAAACTGAAGAGATAATCAGTTATTCCTCATGTTTACTTTCTATAGCGTGTATATAAATAGGTGGAGAAGGTATTGCATCCATCCGATGCCTAATCCTGAGATTTCTTAGAAGTAATTTTTTGTGGCTCTCTATATATAAAAGACATTTTTAGAAAATATTTCATAACATTTAATTTGTAAAATTAACTGTTAAAATGAATGGTATTCCTTTTCTTAAAAACATATCAGAATAAATCTATAACAATATTATACATACGTAATAGTAGAAAAACTGGAAATACATATTAAGGTAGATCCTTTATTAATTTTTCTTTACAGTGGTTTGTATTCTTCATGAAGTTTACTGATAAATACAATTATTCTTAATGTAATTAATAATATTGGTTTAAAAATAAATGTAGGGCAATAAAGGAACTTATTGAACTTATTGATGATATATATTTCATGAAGTATGTGAGAATGGTATAACTAACAAACAGAAGTAGGTTAAGCCCTAAATTTGTTATTTAATTTCAGCATCTTCCATGGATTAGACATGATGATTTTCAGTTAAATCCCTCCTTCCAAAAGTAGCTTGATGGACATTTTTTTGGCGTCTATTATTTTTCAAGAATTGGAGTGACGATTTTAAGTAAAATACCTCATGTTTAACATATTTATAAAATAAAATATATAATAAAGATTTTGAAATTGTCATTGTGAATGAGTTGTGTATTCTAATTTGTAAAACATAACACACATATACAATCTTTTTTAACATCATATACATTTAAACGGCTGAGTTTACCATTTCCGAGATATTCTTTGTTATTGGTGTGAATTTTCAAAACCTATGATTTCAAAATCCTATGATGGCAAGTTTTATTAGTTTTTCTTATCACGCAAAACGCATGGAATTTTTGCTTCCGACGCTATTTACCCTCCTCGTATGGAGTACTTATTCTTCTCAAGACTTACAAACCAGCCCCCGGGGTCAGATGTCTGCTGAGGAGGCGAGAACTCTAGATAAGGGAAAGTAGCTAAGATGTGTGATAAGTTTGATGCCTGTAGAGAGAGGAGGAAGATGATATATAGTTGATGAAATGAATGAAAGGAAAGGTGGTTATGGGGCATGTAGAGAAATGAATGGCTAGGTAACCCGGAATATCCGAAGTAACCTCCCCAGACACAGCTTTGTCCACCCTAAATCCTACATTCTGTCTTTGGAATCGAAGCCAAGCCGATTTGGTCAAACGGTCTAACCATTCAGTCACGGCGCCACTTGCATGAAATTCAAAGCCATAAAAAACGATCAGCCTTTTAAGTGATCGGTTTAGCTTACTATATCCGCCTTATACCAGGTGGTCCAACTACCCCGTATTTAACGTATGCAGATATCTCTTCGAGCGTTAAAACTGAGCAGAACTGGCCTGAGCTACCTTCGTTTTACTCCTGTCAGTGAGCGCCGTCACCGCCAGCATTGAGAACCCACTTATTTACAGCGTAATTATTTTGAAACTTGGGTACTTATTGAATCGCCCTTGTGGGTAAGTGTAGAGAATGTAAAAATGCTATACGAGTTCGAGTGGCTTTGAAATACAATCAGTATTGAAGTTGAGCACGAAGTTCAATTTGAAAGTTCAATTTGAGACAGCTTGAATGGTATACAGAAAATATGCAGAATGGTTCTTACGCTCTATGAAGATAGATTATGCGTTAAAACCCCCCAGGAGGAAGGAATGGCCAGGCCAGAGATGTTCCTAATTTGGCTGCTAGTTCTTCATCCTGGCGCCAGGTGTCACCAACACCACGGGTTCCGGGTATCCTCAAAACATTTCCGATACCGCAAGGGCAACGATCACAAAGCCCCAACGCCGAGTGCATCCGTGCGCCACCTGCCAGCATTGCCGTACACCACGAGCCAAGAAACACACCTGAATAAGGAAATAACATGAAAGGAGATCGTCAGAGCCCCAGCATTCGCCTAAGTTAGTCGTCCTCCGAGATCTAAGGGCTATGTGCTAGACGCTGGCTCTCAAAGTCACGGGTTCAAACCCGGAGGAAGACGATGGATTTTTTTTCGGGCAGTAGAGCCCTTGGTCCCGTGTCATAGATTAACGGTACGTAAATGGACCTCCAGCCTAATAAAGAGGCCTTTGAACAAAATTAAGTGGTCTTTCACTCCCAATATAGAATGGGACGATAAGAATAGCAAAAGTTAAAGAGCGTCCATAAATAAAACACAATTTAATTGAACTTTTACACCGCTTGAATGCGAGTTACAGACATTATCGTGGTGCCACCTCCCGCCAACTCGCTCGGTATCATTGTAGACATGGTTTAAATACAGTCTAATAGAGGAAAGTTATAAAATAAACAGATAAATCTGATGTGTTACACTCACATGACTTTCTCTACAAACAAGCTACGTACAAAGGATCATTCTTCTTCTTACTCCATGCTAATCGACATAAACATTTGCAGAATGTTCTTATTACTTAGTTCCTTATAAAGGAATTAAAGCAATGCACTATGCTAAAGCGCTTGTCACATTTTTAAAAGCTGTCGCTATGCAATTTCCATTGAAATTCGTTTCTTTGTTGGGTTAGGAATAAATAAAAGAAACACGGATAATTAGCCGCGCTATCAAATGCTCAAGATTCCAGATAACCTGAGGGAATCGAACTCATGTCTTAGACTGATACAGCTTTTAAATGCACCAAATTGTATAACAAATTATTGTAAAGCTGCTTCACAATGTAATCTCACTGTATAATGTATGTAAATTTGTTAAATATTTTAATTTGTGAACGTTAGTTTAATTAATTCATATATTATAAAATTAATGTACCGTATAATGGTATATGTTTACCCCAGGTGTAAAATTTGTTACATGTTTTAAAAGCCGCTATAAAGACTTGCAGTTAGGTGACTTAAAGTAACTCCATTATACCTGAAAAATAGAAAGAAACAGACGACTTCCTCTCTGAGAAATACACAAGAATTTAAAAATTGAAACCAGTAACAAGGAATATATCGGAAACGGTTACTTCTACCACAAAAAAAAAAAAAAAAAATCGTGTGCTTTGACGAAATCTACACTTTTTATGGAGTCAGATTTTGTGTATCTCTTACGGTTTAACAATTATGTAAAATTCATCCAGATTGAACAGGATTTCAGAGACTATTTCCAGAAAATTCATAATATTCAATTTATTATTCATTTAAATAGCGTTAATATATTGCATTTTAGTGCTACTTTTTGGAGTCATTTTTGAGAAAATAAAAAATTTCGAACTTCTTTCCATGTAAAGGATAGTTTGAGGTGGGGGAGATTTTCTTGAAAATCTTCGTGTATCAGATACTGAACCTAAATGCCAAGTGTGGTATATAACGAACTTCTTGTTTTTGAGCTATGCAGTCCACAGACACACACACACACACACACACACACACACATACTCAGCCAGACAGACCGACACACACTCTGACCTTTTTCTATTTTTTTATTCACGGGGTCTCAAAACATGTATTTTAGGTGAAATCCCGGTATTCAGTTTTTGGGTGGAATACAATAGGTACTTTGTCTAATGTGTTCGTTGTACCTACATATGCGCTAGAGAAAGTAAAATAATGTTCTATGTTTGGATATACCAACAGATATCGAAACTTTCTGCTGGCACCAGTTTTCTTGTTTCCAAACAGAGTAGTAGGCTATATTTAGTTCGGAGCAAAGCTGGTGGTAAACCATGGAATCCTACCAAAATTCATGGGTACTTAGTCAACTTTGGTATACGAATTACCCACAAGAGAAGGTGAGAGAACTGGTATTCCGAGATTGTAAGTGTATATGAAACCAATATCATACCGGTATGTTGTCTGCGAAGTTCAATGGTTAAAACAACCGCACGGAAAGTGGGAGTACCGTGTTCAAATCCTAACTGAGGAACCCTTACTGAGGAATCCCAACTGAGGCATTGCATTTTTCAAATGGTTCTAATAATAAAAAGGTATACCCAGTGTATTGTAAATATAGAAGCATTTTATATAGTCAAATGCTTTAAATGTGTTTGCTATGGGATTGAAATTCATTTCTTTGCGTGGCCAGGACTTAAAATATTCCTATATGAGAAAAGTTTATTTTAAAACTAAAACAAAAAAAAAAACAAAAAAAGAACTCGAAAATGGTCAACTAAGGAAAAATGTATATGACATAAATTGTGCGTTTTAAGGAGATTTACACTTTTTTGTGTATCTCTTACGATTTACTAGTTATGCAAAATTCAGCAAAATTCATCTAGGTTAAGCAGGTCTTCAGAAACTATGCCCAGAAAATTCATATACATGGATGGAAATGGTTTTAATATGTGGTATTTTAATCTAAATCATTAGAGCCATTTTTGATAAAAGTAAAATTTTCGAAATTTTTTCCATTTAAAAGGTATTTTGGGGTGGGGAATTGTCTTGAAAATCTTCGTGTTGGATCCTTGGAAGATACCAAACATAAATGCCAAGTTTGTTATTTAACGGTCTTTTCGATTTTGAGCTATCCTGTTCACACACACATACACACACACAATCAGACACATATACACGGATATTTTTCCAAAAATACTTATTTTGGATTCAGAGGTTCCTAAAACATGTATTTCCGGTGAAATCTCCGTATCAAATATTTGAGTGCTACACTATGTATAAAGTACGTGTAGAGAAAGTAATATATAGTTTAAAACTTTGGAATAAGGATTCTTTCAGTGTAATTCTTGAACATTTTAGCGTTTCTTATAACAGGAACAGAATACCTATCTAATTACATAAAATCCAGGCTCTGCTAATGCTATTCTTACGCTTTACTACATAGAGCGGTGGGTTAACTCTCCACTTCTGGCGCGAAATTTCGCAACATTAGTACTGGTGCAGGGTGTTCCTAACATTAGTACTGGCGCACAATTTCGCAACATTAGTACTTGCGCGGGGTGTTCCTAGCATTAGTACTGGCGCGCAATTTCGCAACATTAGTACTGGTGCAGGGTGTTCCTAACATTAGTTCTGGCGCACAATTTCGCAACATTAGTACTTGCGCGGGGTGTTCCTAGCATTAGTACTGGCGCGCAATTTCGCAACATTAGTACTGGTGCAGGGTGTTCCTAACATTAGTACTGGCGCACAATTTCGCAACATTAGTACTGGTGCAGGGTGTTCCTAACATTAGTACTGGCGCACAATTTCGCAACATTAGTACTTGCGCGGGGTGTTCCTAGCATTAGTACTGGCGCACAATTTCGCAACATTAGTACTTGCGCGGGGTGTTCCTAGCATTAGTACTGGCGCGCAATTCGGAACATTAGTACTGGCACGGGTTACTAGTTATACTAGGTTTACTAGTTATACAAAATTCAGCAACATTCATCCAGAATAAACAGGTCTTTAGAAGCTATTTCCTGAAAATTCAAGATATACATTTTATTTGTGATGAAAATGGCTTTAATGTGGTAATGTGGTGTTTTAATCAAAATCGTTAGAGCCATTTTTAAGAAAAACAAAAATTTCTAAATTTTCCCCATGAATAGGATAGTTAAGGGTGGTAGGATTTTCTTGAAAATCTTCGTGTCGCATCCTTGGAAGACATCAAACTTAAAAATGCCAAGTTGGTATTTAGCCGTCTTTTCGATTTTGAGCTATGCTGTCCACATACACACACATACACACACATAGACCTTTTTTTGAAATTGATTTTTTTTTTTTTTTTTTTTTTTTTGGATTCAGAGGGTCCTAAACATGATTTTCCCGTGAAATCTCGGTACCGAATTTTTGGGTACAATAAAATACCTTCTCTTTCCACTATGTACATTGTACATATGGGGATAGAGAAAGTAAACATAGGGTAATTGCTTTCTGCTGTAATGTTTAGGTGAAAGGGTTGATATAAAGACACCAGGAATTTCAGCCGTGTAAAATATTTAAGTTTTCCTGACGAGTTGCGTTTTCCAGTGTGGGGTGTCCACAACGTCCCGTGCCAGTACTAACAATTAATACTTGGTTCTCAAAAAATCCGAATACTTCTCCGCTTAGATTCTCTTTCATATCAAAAATATGATTACTTTCAACGAGTTGTACACCCTTCTTTAATGCAGAACCTCCAAAAGGTAATGTCTCCACTGGATTTTCTTAAAACCCACGCGAGTCTCTACTGATGACATATTCCCGTTCAACTTGCGTGCTAGTGTGGAGCTTCACTCACATATAAAAGCAGTTTACTGCGTAAGTAACACTAAATGTCGGCATGCTAATAATAGCTACCTGCACAACAACGTTGCAATGAAACCAACTAGACACTCAAAGTTCTTTTGAAGGAGATGTGATCCGTTAGGAAGCCAAGCAAACACAAGCAACAACTACAATCCTCACCAAAACAGAAAGAGAGAAAAGTAAAAAAGTCTGATGTGTTCCATGACTTTCTTTACATATCGGTCAAATTATTGTTATTCTTCTATCTATCTCATGCTAAACATTAGCCGAAATGGTCCTGTTGCTCGCTGTTTGTAAGTAGGAGGGAAATAAGGCAATGCCCTAGATTAAAACGATAGTCTAATCTTTTAAAATGCTAGTTGTCATGTGGTTGAAATCCGTTTCTTTGCATTGCCAAGATTTGACATACTCCCGTATGAGAAAGGTATAAATATTTTAAAACTGAAACCAAAACAAGGAATATCTCAAAATTGGTCTACTCCACAAAAAATGTATAAGACATAAATTGTGTGTTTTAGCGAGATCCACATTTTTGTGTAATAAGTTTTTGTCTATCTCTTACGCTTTACCATTTAGCAAAACTCGTCCAGAATAAAGGCTATTTCCCAGAGATTTCAAGATAAACATTTGATTTGTAATATAAATATCTTTAACACAGGGTATTTTAAATCGTTATAGCCATTTTTGAGAAAAAAATCATGTAAAGAGTAGTTTGGGGTGGAGGGATTTTTCAAAAAATCTTCGTGTCGCGCCTTTGGAAGATAGATAGCCTGAATACCAAGGTTAGTATTTTACCGAGTTTCAGTTTTTGAGTTATCGTGTTCACAGACATACGGGCATACAAACACACACACATGGACTTTTCTATAGACATCTGATGTGTTCCATTCACATGACATTCTCTATATATCTACAACAAATTATTGCTAAAAAGCTTATTCTTCTATTTACTTCATGCTAATTGAGAAAAAATCAGCATAAATCGTCTTATTACTTGCTTCCTTGTAAGTATAAGTGAAATAAGGGAGTACCATAGGTTAAAGTGATAGTCAAAAGCTGATTGCTATGTGACTGAAGTTCCTTTGTTTGTTTGGACAGGAGTTGACAAATTACCGAATGAGAAAAGTATAAGTTTTTTTAAAGCTGAAACCAAAAACAAAGAATATCAACTCCACGAAAAAAATGTATATAACACAAATTTTGTGTTTTAACCTACTTTACATTTTTTGTGCGTTAAGTTTTTGTCCATCTCTTACGGTTTAGCAGCCAAGCAAAATTCTAAAAATTCATCCAGAATAAAGTAATCTTAAGAGGCTATTCCCGGAAAATTGAAGATATACATTTTATCTGTCATATATACGATATTTTAATCAAAATCATTAGAGCCATTTTTGAGAAAATCAAAATGTTCGAAAAAAGTCCCGTAGTTAGGGGTGGGGGAAATTTCTTGAAAATCTTCGTGTTGCATCCTTGGACACTTAAATACCAAGTTTGGTATTTAGCGGCCTTTTCGTTTTTGAGCTATGCTGTCCACAGACACACACACATACACACAAGCACACACACACAAGGATATTTTTCCAAAAATGCTTTTCTAGGATTCAGGGGACCCAAAACACGCATTTCCAGTGAAATTTCGGTACCGAATTTTTGGGTGCATTACAATACCTTCTCTATACATTATGTTCATAGTACGTGTAGAGAAAGTAAAAATGATAGCTGAGTCTTAAGATATTTAGCGCTAGTGGGTTTAAATGCATAGAATAGCTATTAGTTCAGTAAGTCCCTTGTCTCAAAGGTGAGGTGGGTAATGAACCTTAGACTTCACGCTTTGCCGACTTCGTAAACAGTTGATGTACTGGGTGGTTTGCAATTGTTTTCAACAAGATATTGTATTCGTTCTGTGTAGGTCAGCTTCCATTTACTGCTGTATGAGCAGGCGTTTATTGTAATGGGGAAGCTGTGCCATTAAAGCCCTCTACGTTACCATAACCGACTAATTATTTAAGTAACCTAACAGCATAAATGCTGCGATTGCGGGGTTACGAGACGCAAGCGAATGTTCCAGATGTAAATATTGTATCTCCCATTTCATTTCGAAACTGTTGACATCCACCCCATCTATTCATCGTTTGCCAGGCCTGCACAAGGAGCAATTCGATTTAAACTCCCTACCTACATAGTATTGACGTCACGCGCGAACAAACGACTGGCGGCAAAAGTCAAATAAATCTAAAAACCCTGAATAAGAGAGGAAATAATATTTAGCCTACCTACGAAATTATTTTGACAATTTTAATACTATTAAAATATTAATTGTTATACTAACTAATAAAATATTATCTAATACTAATTGTTAATAATATTAGATAGTTTAATAATATTAAACACATTATTTTTAAATGTTTTAAATCCTTGATTTCCCATTTTAAAACTTTCTTTTTTATTTTAACATTGAGGTTATTGGGCAGCTACCTGGTGGATTTATGTTTCTGTTTTTTAACAGTTGCATTCGGTTATGTAGTCTCGACAATCTTGTTGAGAAGCATTTGTAACACAAAATATCCTACTATACTTACACTCTATATTTCAAAAGCATTATGCTTGTTAAAGAAAGGAAGCAATTTAACATACTCAATAAAGATGCCATGCATATAATACGAGGAAAATAATTTATTATCATAGTGTGAGCACAAATAAAATTAAAACTCATAAGAACCCATATAAAATAAGAGCTGTATTGTATAATAAATTACCATTGGCAATTAAGAAAACCATATACTCAAAATTAAACCTTTACTAAAATTGTTCCTAATGGGTAAATGCTATATATCACTGAATGGTAATGGATATATACATGTATGTATGCAAATAATTAGACTTTGTAAATAACTTATGTATTCTGATTTAGGTAATTATTAAATTGACTGTCAGTTGCTTTTACAAGTCTATTAATCGGAATAAAATTGTTGTTAATGCTATTACTATTATTGTTATTATTATAAATTAATTTATTTATTATATAAATGAAGAGAATCTGTCAAAAGTTTCAGACACATTTTGAATGTAGTAAGAGGAAGGCCGAATCACTTCAAGACATTTGACAGTAAATTTTATAACTGTTCAACATGCACCAAATTTTCCTGTTATTTATTTGGTGTTTGTTTGTTAACCAAGTTCTTAGTGACTGATCATTTTAGTATCTGCCTCTGTGACTTGCTGGGCATTAGGCTCAAATCTAACAGTGAAGTGCAGTATAATGTGTTTGTATGTTTCTATCAATTACCGGAGTGTCGACACGTTTGTTACAGCCCTCAGCTGATATGCAGATCACTTCCTCGTATGTCCTATGCTTATTTAATTTGCGAAAGCTTTCAGCAATCTTACTTGATAGTCGGTATATCGATTGTTCCCTAGAAACTCTCATTTGCAATAAAAGTCAAGAATGTGACATCCTTTGAGAGCAAATATTCTTTTGAGGTTTGTTCTTTTTACTCAAAACATCACTCACAAACAGAGCTCCAACACAGCAACAGAGCTTGGTGAGATTTCCCCTTCTCATTAAATAATTTCCCTGGCTCTTTAGAGAAGAATTCCTTCCTTGCCAGGGGAGTTTTTCTTATTTTTTATTAATACTAAATTCTACTATTTTTAAAAGTACTGGAAAAGACAGAAAGAGCTCTTTTATTGCAGATTATATGTTACGAATGTAAACCGTGAATTAGCAAAATTGTTGCATGGACAATACAAAGTAAGTTAAGCAATAACAATTCTTGGTTTAGCCCACCTGGGTAGTCGGGTGTTAGCGCGTCTGCTTCATATTCAACAGGTTGCGATTTCGAGTCTCGTTTAGGGTGAGTTATCCGTAAAAGTGTTGTTTTTTTCGGTTTTTCTCTTAAAATGAAAAGACTTTCTTTTTTTTCTACCTTTATTTTCCTAATTTTTTTATTTTGTTTGCTGTATGATTACAGAATTGCTGTTTTCGTCTTTTACACACACACACACACACATATATATATATACATTTAAAACCCATGCCCAAGGCGGGACTCGAACCCATGATCCCCGGCGCTACGAAATACCAAAGACTTTAAGCTCCATGGACCCCGAAATCATTTGAGCATAATTTCATCAACTTTTTCATCATCTGACATGACCAAGCAGATTAAAGGGCGTTAAGTTACAAAAAAAAAAAAAAGTTTGATTTAGTGAGTTGACATTCAGGGTCATAACTTTAGCAGTTTGCTTCAACAATGACAATTGTAGCTTGCCGTATTCAGTTCAACAAGAGAGTGTTCAATTTTTGGTCAGCATGGATATATTTGTGACAAGAAAGCGTAAAAATACAGAAAATAATGTCAGTAATGTATTGTAGTTCGAATCTCAGGCTTCAACTTCAAATAATATTAATATTCAGTTAAAAACTACACCATTCGAAGTGACGTATGTCAGGGCAAACTTGTAATATGGGCACATTTAAGCAACTGGCCATTTTAAAATAATGTTATCGATTTGGAACATACGTTTTGCAATGTTGGTCCTACTGAAGTGTTATGGTGACTATATATGTTAAATGCGGTTTAATTAGCTGACAATATCAGTTCTGATTAACAAGTCTCAGGAGATGTGCTACTGCCTGCTTTACAATATTAGGGCTGTCTTTATTTTTCGGTTTACTTTCTTAACACTTCACATACACAGTCAGGTTATTTTGCAAGAAATCTTTTAATGTCTGCATTTCCCGCGCGAGGGGTTATGCCTGAGCGTTGCTTCTTTTCCAGTAGTACCAATTTCCGAAAAACTACACTAAGGCATATAAGGGCTCTGTGATTACGGGTATAATGGGCACAACCAATATTGGCGGACAACTTCTTTACATGAGGCCTGTAGAGTTTCATTATTGATTTTGTCTTAATTGTATTTACATTGTATATTGCTGAATTCAAAATTCAAGAATGCATCTCTTATGATTGTAATGAAGCATTTATTGGTGCGTGCATATCTCTGCACGGAGTCTTCAATTTCACATCCGTGTCCTGGGGCATCCTCTCGTCCTCCAGATTTCAGTCCCGCACTATCCCCACGTTCTGCACTCGGTCCATATTCATATTCTCCCTTTAATGAATCAGCTTTAATAAACTAAAACGCATTAAAACAGCATATGTCTTGTCTTCGAAGTCAGCAACATCACTTCTAGAGGAATTAAACCAGTTCCCAAATTGAAAACCACCATCAGCATTTGCGGGAGAAAGAAGTACATCGCAAGAGAATTGAGAGGCACAACATTTCTGAATTCAGTAAAGGTAAATCTCATTCAATCACATGACTTTCTCTATAATTCTGCAACAAATTATTGTTAAAAAGCTTATGCTTCCATTTACTGAATGCTAATCGAGAAAAAATTACCAGAAATGTTCTTATTATTTGGTTCCTTCTAAGTAGTGGAGAGATAAGGGAATACCATAGGCTAAAGCGATAGTCAAATGTTTTAAAAGCTGATTGCTATGTGATTGAATTTCCTTTGTTTGTATGGACAGGAATTGACAAATTCCCGTATGAGAAAAGTTTTATGAATATCACAAAAGCGATCAACGTCACGAAAAAAATACATATAACACAAATTGTGTGTTTGTATGTTTTAACAAGCTCTACATTTTCTGTATTTGTCTATCTCTTATGGTTTACCAGTTATGCAAAATTCCGCAAAATTGGCCCAGAATAAACATGTCTTCAGACGCTATTCCCAGAAAATTGAAGATATACATTTTATTTGTCATGTAAATATCTTTAACATACAATATTATAATCAAAATTGTTAGAGCCATTTTTGAGAAAATAAAATTTTTCGAAAATTTTTACACGTAAAGGGTAGTTGGGTAGGACAATTTTCTTGAAAATCTTCGTGTCGCATCTTTGGAAGATATCAAACTTAATGCCAAGTTTGGTATTTAACGGTCTTTCCGTTTTTGAGCTATGCTGACCAGACACACCCCTACACACAAACATACAAACCCGCCCGTTTCTAAAAATGTGTTGTTGTTTTTTTTTTTTTTTTTATTCAAGGGGGCCCAAAACTATATTTCCGGTGAAATCTCGGTGTCGAATTTTGGGTGCATTACAATACCTTCTCTATAGACTATGTACATAGTACGTGTAGAGAAAGTAAAAAGGTTAAACTTTGGAGTCAGTAGGAGAGATTTAGGAGCAAAACGAAAAACAAGAAGAAGCTTTGGAAATTCTAAATTTTAGAACATTTGTTCTGTTTGTAACGGCAATTATTATGATGAAAATCACAGTCAAAAGTGGATGTAGTGCTCTGGTTCATGTTGCCTATGGTTCCATGAGAAATGCAGTTTATCAGCGATTTCTTCTATTGTAGCGAGTTTAGCAAATGAAACTTTTCTATTTCTATTCCTCAAACTAATTTTTGCTCTGTTAGAGCTATGCATAAATTAAATCTATTGCGGTTTGTCATATTTGCACTGTTCTATTGAGTAGAAGGTTATTTCCGTATAGCAATTAAAAATAGGATTCTAGGTATTCATTGATCAAAATTTGGTTTACTATCAGTGTTTAATTTCCGTTTTTTAATGTATACGGTTGATAAAATGTCTCTGGCAACAGACTCTTAGTATGAGCTATTGACCATATCCCTAGCAACTGTACCCATATTGCCCTAAGATTTTGTCAAAGAATGTCAAGCTGTGTTTGCTCTGAAGCTAAACTTCATTGATACGGTTGTTAGTTCGTACACTGTTTGAAAGGGTATAGTTTCAAGTTTTAAACGCATTTGTTTCTCAAAAGAGGAAAGTGATTTTCCGTCCTTTATTTGCATACACTTATTTAGGCACCATGTTTGCCAAGTTTACCCTAGTAAAAATAGTGAAATTGCACTATTACTACTACTGTTTCTGCTGCTGGTGTACTACCAAGTCAGGTGGTTCTCGTTTCATCTGGGACTGACATTCGGGAGCTCTTGGGATCAGTTCCCCGCGGTCGATCACTCTGACTGGTGAGAGTTCTTATTCCTCCGAACTTCTGTTCCTTCATTTCATCTTCATTTGATTCCAACCAGTCTCTTTCAGGGTTATAAGAGGGCCGCGGCTGAGGCGGCATTTCGTGGAGGTGACTGCGCTCTGGAAAGACAGCTCTTGACGCTAGTGGTTGTCTGCGGACTCCTAAGTGACGGGCTCTGGCGCTCCCAGCGTCGAGATGAAGAACTGTTTGTGAATGTTAGAGACCCTCTGTGGCGGCTCTCACCCTGTCCGGATATCAGCACAGGCCTCTGAAATTAGTCATTTTATCCTTCCTCCTGGAGCATGAGGCACAATAAGCCCACGACTACAGTGTCAGACACCTCTTCGTAACGTACACACTTTACTACTCGCATTGCCTACTAGTATAAATATAACGTCCTCCCTACCCATGTCAAAAAGTCGACATAAAACAGCATATATTGGAGTGCAGAAAAACCCGATAGTGTACATGAAATGCCATTGCACGACCAGAAAGTTGGTGTTTGGTGTGCGGTGAATCCGTACTGAGCTATAGGGTCTATATTCTTTGAGGATACAGTTAATGGGCAGAGGGGTAGGGATGCAGTGCTTAAACCATCTGGAATACTTGTGTAACATTGAGTGCATACAGGCATATTTTCAACAAGACTTTGCTACAGCACATACAGCTGATAACTCGTTGAAGTTGAGACAATTTTTGAAGATGGCTCATCAGTAAGGGATTATGACTAACCCTTACGGTATGCGACTTTCATTTGAGCGGGAGCTTAAAAACATCTTATATGTTACACTCATATGACTCTATCTACATCTCTGTAACAAATTACTATTAAAAAGCGTATTCCTATATCTACTTCATGATAATCGAGATAAACATTAGCAGAAATTGTCCTTATTACTTGGTCCCTTGTAAGTATAAAACAAAAAATTGAATGTGTTACATTCAATGATGTCCTCTTTTATTCAAAAGATAAATCTGTTATATACATCGTGCTAATGAAGATAACATAAGCAGAATTAATCTTATTACTGTTTTCCTTATAAGTAGAAGGGAAATAAGGAAATCACAGGCTAAAGGGATAGTCTCGTCTTTTAAAAGCGTCGCTATGTGAAACAATTGAGGTTCGATAAACAAACGGAAAACGATAAAAAAGATGTCTTCGCGTCTGATGAAGTGTAAGTGGCTTAAAATTGAAACTAATAATCTTGAATACCTCGAAAACGGTTAATCGTACAAAAAAAATGTCAATATCATAAATTGTGTGTAGTAAGTTTTTATATATCTCTTACGTTTCCCAGTTATACAAAGGTCATCCACAATGAAGAGGTCTTCAGAAAATCCAAGATACACCTACATGTTGTTTGGCATAAAATATATTAAAG
Organism: Hymenopus coronatus; assembly: GCA_030762935.1. Lineage (NCBI taxonomy): Eukaryota > Metazoa > Arthropoda > Insecta > Mantodea > Hymenopodidae > Hymenopus > Hymenopus coronatus. The sequence goes on from CM060892.1 coordinate 157,717,148, forward strand.
TTAAGGCATTTTATCAAAATCGTTGGAGCCATATTTAAGAAAATAAAAATAGACTTTCCTCAAAATCTTAGTGTTGCATCCTTGAAAGATACTAAACTTATATATTAAGTTTTGGTATTTTGCTTTTGAGTTATCGTGCACACACATACACAAATAGATCTTTTTCCAAAAATGTTGTATTGGTTACAGGGGACTCTGAAACGTTTATTTCCAGTGAAATCTCGGTATCGAATTTTCGTTTTACTTACGTGCCAGAGAAAGTAAAGCGACACCCTTGTAAAGTTTCGCTCTGTGTTGCTGCTGATGATGATTATGAAAGCAACGAGAGCCACCTTTCCGGTCACATTTTAAAATCACCAGCTGACGAAATCGTCTATAGAAGTCTAATATCTTGCTATAGATCTGGCAACCTTGCTCTTGTGTGCAAGCGTGGTCTGTAGATTGCCATTATGGGCTCATTAGGCGATGGTTCATGGGTTCAAGACATTAACAGTCAGAGCGTGTAAATTAAACACCAAGAAGAGGTCTGCTGTCTTAACATTGTACGTGACTGAACCATATCTGATATAAAGCTTGTTGCCTCCATGGCTGTATTGTGCTTATCGGAATCTCAACAAGTAGCTGCTCCTTTTATGAGGCTGGTATTTCCCTAAGTACGGCTGCTGTAAAACCATCAAAATGTTGCAGATTTTAATGATAATTATATACTTTCAGCCAATGTAGAGCTCATTGATGCCTTATTCACCAATTGGAATCGAACTCAATCGATGTTTAAGGAACAGTTGATGTGTTCGATTCATAAGACTTTCTCTAGTCGTTCCACAAACTTTCCTTACAAAAGTTCATTCCTTTATCTACATCATGCTCAACAAGATAAACATTACCAAGAGTGGTCTTAATACTCAGTTGCTTATAAGTAGAAGAAAATAAGGGAATACACTAAACTAAAGCGATATTCAAAAGTTTTAAAACCTGTCATTGAAATAACTTCTTTCAATGCCAGGAGTAAAACAAAAGAAACACGGACTACTTACTCTTTAAGAAAAGTATAACTATCTTAAAACTGAAATCAACAATAAGGAATATCTCGGAACGGTTAGCTCCAGAAGAAAAATATAAATTACATAAATTGTGAGTTTTAACGAGATCTACATTTTTTTGTGTAGTAGGATTTGTCTATTTCTTATGGTTTACCAGTTATGCAAAAGTCATTCCGAATGAAGAGAATTACAAATGCTACTACCGGAAAATTCAAGATATACACTTTATTTTTCATGTAAATATATTTAACATTATATGCTTTAATCAAAATCGTTTGAGCCGGTTTTTGAAAAAATCTAAAGTTTCGAAAATTATTCCATATAAAGGGTAGTTTGTAGTGGGGTGGTTTTCTTGAAAATCCGGCGGAGGACGATGGATTTTTTCGGGTGTAAGACATCCTTAGCATGGCTTCCTTCGGAAGGGAAGTAAAGCCGTTGGTTCCGTGTCGTAGATTTACGGCTTGTAAAAGAACCTCAAGCCTGATAGAGAGGCCTCTGAACAAAATTAAGCGGTCTTTCACACCCAATTTGGAATGGGACACTGAGAACCACAGTAGTTAAAGATCGTCCATAAATAACAAGCCATTTGTTTTCTTGAAAATCTTCATGTCATATTTTTGGGAGATACTAAACTTAAATACAAAGTTTTCTTTTTTGAGTAGCTTAGACAGAATCAGCACAAAAAGACAACGATCTGTCCAATTTCAGCTTATATAGCTATGGCTAGTATGAAACTATAGTTATCCAAACGTAAACTAAGCGGTTGTTTAAGGCTACAGAATACTTGTATATTTGTCTGTAGGTATAAATTACTGTGTGAGAATATCAAGTGCACTGCAATTCTGGCTCAGAATCATAGAAAGCTAAAAATCTGCAGTTTCAGGCCCGGACATAATAACGATTTTTTTTAAAAGTACCCCTTTGTGAAGTTTATATAATTCGTAATTTTAGGTAAGCTTATTTAACATTTATTAACAAGGTTTAGTATAATATGTACACCATTAATTCTGGTTATATTGTAGTTTATGGTGCTAAGATAGTGTAAATATATTTATTGTCTGGGGGGGGAGGGGTTAACAGGTAAAACTTGATGTTCGTTAATCACAGTTGATTGAAATGTTGGTTTGTGATGCTGTAGTTAGTTAGGTCAGTTAGAATAATATGCCATTTGGGACGTCCAATCACTGGTCTGGTTAACCCTTCTAGCGACCGCGGCGATACAAGGAAGCTAGCCACAGTCAGTGTATGGGAGCAAACTAATCAAGGCAGTCTTTGGGAGTCTCTATTAGGAAGCGGATATTCAGCTGGACGCCAGGTGCTGCATGTCAACGGCCATCAATTTAGAATGCCTTTTTAAGGGTAATAAATTGCATTTACGTTAATTTATAATGTTGTAACTTTTGTGTGTAGTGGTCCTATCTTCTAGCATAACTAATCATGATAATCAGTGAAATCTCTGTCACATGGCAAGTGAACCGCCCGCCATTACGCCTATGCTGCGTTAATAGAAAATCTCTTCTAGTTGTTTATTAGTTGTTGTATAGGGTCACAACACATTGTTTTTTTACTGTTTTGAAAATTTGGTTCAGATATAAAATTATTTTTTGAAAATATTAATATGTTATAACTAAAATATTTCATTGTGTATTACTACCTATATTCTAGACATTCTTTTAATTTAATTACAATGTTAGTTTACGACAAAATTAGTATTAACAATGGAACTGAGATATTGACGACGATTTACACAATGGAAATATTATTCTTTAATATATGTCGCAGCTCAGCATGTTAACGAAACTTCATAATCATATATTACTATAAGTAGATATTTTATTATATACGTATTATCCGCTATTTACAGCAATGTATGCAGAATTTAATTGAGCTTTTATCCAAGAGTACATCTTATGAAATTATTTGAAAATGAGAATATGCTGAAACATAATAATAAAAAATCTGATATTCTGTTCACAAGACCTTCTCTACCTGTTTTGCAAGCAAACGTTTTACAACAGTTTTTTATTTATCTTTTACTTTATTTATGCTTAACGACATTTAACCTGAGTTTTTATATCGGACGATGAATGAAATTTGTTAAATTATGCTCAAATGATCTCGATGTCCAGGATGATCAAAATTAACGTTGTTCGACATTTGTCTTCCCAGGATAAGGGAAAACCTTGATAAAATCCTTATGCAGGTAACTTAACCTAAGAGAGATTCGAACTCGTGAACTCTTGAATGGGAGGCTCACGCTAACCCCACACTACCGATGCGGACAAAAGAACATCATTCTTTCTAATTCATGCTAATCGAAATATACATTAGCAGAATGGTCTCGGTTCGTTACATATAGAGGGGAAATAAGAAAATATACCTACTAGACTAAAGCAATAGTCAAATGTTTTCAAAGATGTTGTGCGATTGTTATTGAAATCCGCTTCTTTGCATAACCAGGAAAAAACAAAAGAAACAAGTGAGAAAAGTATAAGTATAAGTTTTTAAAACTAAATATCTCGGAAATGGTAAACCTCACAGCAAAAATGTAATATTAAATAAATTATTGTTTTAAAGACATTTACATTTTTTTTCTTAGTAAGTTTTTGTCTCTCTTATGGCTTACCAGCTATGCAAAAGTCATTCAGAATGAGGAGGACTTGAGGCTATTCTTAGAAAGTTCAAGCTGATTTATCGTGTAATATATATTTAATATAAATATATTTAATATTTAGTTATATTTTAATTAAAATAGTTAGAACCAATTTAAGAAAATATTTCCATTTAAAGCGTGGTTTGGGGCTTTCTAAAATCTTCGTGTCGCATCCTTGGAAGGTGGTAAACTTAAATACTAAATTTGGTATTTAATGGAATTTTTGGTTTTAGTTATGCTATCCATTCTCTCTCTCCCCCGGCCCCCGCTCTCTCTCTCTCTCTCTCTCTCTCTCTCTCTCTCACACACACACACACACACCCACCGCACGCACACACAGACCAGCAATAGCAAGAAAACACACTGAGATTTTTCTAAAGATGCCTATTGGGGGGGGGGGTATTCGGGGGTCCCCAAAATATAGATTTCCAGTGAAATATCGGTATGCAATTATGGGTGTATTACAATACCTTGTCTCCCTACTAGTTCATTGTACGTAGGTACGTGCTAGAGAAAACAAATAACTGAGAAAAGAGAGTTTAACTCATCTGATATGGCCACTCAGATGACGTACTCTAGCTGTTCTATAAAAAACTTTCCTTATAACATATTTGCTTTGTATGTGTCATGTTAGATAACCTTTGCTTGAATTGATCTTATCATTGTAACTTTGTAACTAGAAGGGGAATAAAAGAATACAGTAGGTTAAAGTCATAGCCGGTGACTATGTGTAACTATTGAATTCGCTTCTGTTTGCTTGCTAGGAGTAAACAAACGAGACACGAAAAGAAAGACGTCTCCCGTTTCTAAACTTTTAAGCACTTCAAACAAACTATGACTCGGAGTATCTCGAAAATGGTTAACTCTACTTAAAAAGTGTACATGACATAAATTGTGTGTTGTAATATCTACATTTTTGGGAAATAAGATTTGGTCTATCTCTTACGGTTTACAAGCTATACAAAAGTTATACAAAAGTCATCCAGAATGAAGAGATCTTCAGAAGCTATTCTCAGAAAGCTCAAGGCATACATTTCCTTTGTCATAAAAATATCTTAAACATACGAGATTTTAATAAAAACTGTCAGAGCTATTTTGAGAAAGTCAATATTTTCGAAAAATGCCCCCGGTAAAGACTAGTTGACTGGGATTTACTTGAAGATTTTAGTGTCGTATCCTTGGAAATATTAAACTTAAACCCAAAACTTTTCGTTTTTGAGTTATGCTGTCCGCAGACACACACACGCGAACATTTTTTTTGGATTCGGGGGTCTCAAAACATGTATTTCCGATTATATTTCTATATTTAATTTTTGAGCGGCATACAATACCTTCCCTATCCACTATGTACATTGTACAAAGGGCTTAAGTAAAATAAAAATTATGACACTAAATTAACGCTTTCTGATTATTTCAGGCCCATTTAGTACATGAACAGCATGCCCTCCTTTCTCTTTGCTTTCTTTATCTTAGCGGGTAGAAGGATATTGCATTTCACTAAAAATTTGATACCAAGATTTCGCCGCAAATGTTTAATGACGTCTGAATACAAAAAATAATGCATTTTTAGAAAAAAAATCAGGATTGCTCTGTGTATTCTTTGATAAAAAAGCCATATATTGAGATATTTGCATGGCAAATATTGTATACCTTGAATTTTTGGGAACACTTTCTAAAACCCTTCCATTATTTAAGATTTTTGCTTAAACGGTAAACTGTTAGAATTAGGCAAAATCTTATTGTACAAAAAATGTTGATCTCATTAAAGCACACAAAAATAGGTGAGATACCTGTTTTTGGTGAAGTTCATCATTTCCGAGATATTCCTTATTGTTGGTTTCAGTTTTAAAATTCTGAAACATTTCTCAAACAGGAAGCCGTCATTTTTTTTTTGGTTTTGTTTTGTTTTATTCCTGGTCATACAAAGGCAAATGAATTTAAATGTTGAAGCATAGTGACAGCTTTTAAAGTATTTGACTATCACTTTAGTCTAACGTATTCCCTTATTTTCCTTCTATATAATTAGACTCATAGTAATAATACCAGTTCTGTTAATGGTTATCTCGATTAGCAGGAAGTAAATAGAAGAATAACCTTGTGTGAGAATAATTTGCTTGCTGAACAGCCAGAGAAAGTCCTGTAAATGGATCACATTACATTTTTAGTTCCTGTATTGGAGTAATATACAATTCCTCAAAATGAATTAGATCCTTATGATATAATACATACAATGTTTAGTGTGCAGTTTACCATATTGATTCTTAACGTTTTGGAAATCTCTGCACAGAAATGTCATTTCCAACATCCCTGTCTATTAAGAAGAAGAAGAGATAATCCTGTTTATTTGGTATTTCTTGGCGACCTTTTTTTTTTTATAAAATAAGCCTGACGAATACCTTTTGATTAAAGTATTGTTTAGATTTGGAGTATTTTCTTGAAAGATCTTGGAACGCCCATACCTATATTTTTCTGACTCAAGTATGATCTTAAGTTTCACCCGATTTTGCTTTTTCACTTTCTTTACTAGATAGAAAGGATATTCTATTTAACCAAAAATCTCTATATCGAAGTTTCCATGGAAATCCATGATCTCAGGTTCCCTGAATTCAAAAGAAGCATTTTTACTTTCTCTACACGTACTATGTACATAGTGAATAGAGAAAGTATTGTATTGCACCCAAAAATTCGATTCACAGATTTCACCGGAAATGTATGTTTTAGGATCCCCCTGAATTAAAAAGGAAAGCATTTTTGGAAAAAGGTCTTGTGTATGTGTGTGTTTGTGTATGTGTGTGCCCCTGCGCTCGTGTGTCTGTGAACACGATAATTCAAAAACGAAAAGTCGGTAAAATACTAGACTTGGTATTTAAGTTTAGTATCTTCCAAGGATGCGACACGAAGATTTCTTAATGAAAATCCCCCCACCCTAACTGCCCTATACATGGAAAAATTTTCGAAGTTCTTGATTTTCTCAAAAAGGCACTAATGATTTTGATTAAAATTTCATATATTAAAGATATTTACGCGGCAAACTCCTTAGTGTGGTGGTAGCGCAGCTGCTTGCCAAGCGGTAGACCTGGGTTCGATTACCGGTACCGGCGTTGTGATTTTTCCCCCACTGAGAGACCTTGTCCGGGGTGCACCAATTGAGGAGTCATTTTAGAAAAAGTAGAAGATCCATGTCATGAGGACCGCACTAACCGGCCGGAGGGGTTCGATGTGCTGACCCCGTCTCACTTTCCAATACTGCACTCCATCATGGAACGAAATGGGGATTATTATTATTTACGCGACAAATAAAATGTATATCTTGACTTTTCTGGGAATAGCCTCTGAAGACATCAAAGTTTTCGAACATTTTCTCATGTATAGAGTAGTTGTAGGTGGGGGGATTTTCTTGAAAATCTTCGTGTCGCATCCTGGGAAGATACCAAACTTAAGTACCAAGTTTGGTATCAAATGATTGTTCGTTTTTTAGCTATGCTGCCCAAGGACACACACACACACGCACATAGAGACGGAGCTTTTTCTAGAAATACTTTTTCTGGATTCAGGGGAACCCAAAAAATTTATTTCGGGAGAAATGTGGGTATCGACTTTTTGGGTGCAATAAAATACCTTCTCTATACACTATGTACACAGTACGTGTACAGAAAATAAAAGTCTGATGTGTTACATTCATATGACTTTTTGTAGCTGCTCTACAACAAACTTCTTATAAAAGGTTATTCTTCTTTCTACATAACACTAATCGAAATAAACAGTAGCAGAAAGTGTTTAGTACTTAGTTCCTTTTAATTAGAAGGAAACTAGGGTTACACTAGGCTAAAACTATAGCCAAATGTTTTAAAAGCTACCGTTATACAATTGTCCTTGCAAATTGATTTTTTCTTGGCCAAGAATAGAAAAAAAAAACGGACACTTTCTGTCTGAGAAAAGTATAAGTACTTTACAATTGAAACCAATAACAAGGATATCCGGTAAACAGTTACCTCCAGAACAAAAATTGAAAAGATATAAATTGTGTGTTTTGACGAGATATACATTTTTTGTGCAGTAAGTTTTTGTCTATCTATTACGGTTTAGCAGTTAAGCAAAATTCGGCAAAATTCATCCATTCATAGCGGGGTATTCAAAAGGGATATCCCAGAAAATTCAAGATATACATTTTATTTGAAATGCAAATATCTTTAATATACGGGATTTTAATGAAGAAGTTTACAGCCATTTTTGAGAAAATAAAAATGTTCAATTTTTTTTATGGTGTGAGAATTTCTTGAAAATCTTCTTGTCGTATCCTTGGAAGATACTAAACATAAATACCAAGTTCGGTGTTTAACGGTCTTTTCGTTTTTGAGCTATCCTGTCCACAGACACACACACACACATGGTCTCACACATCCTTTTCTAAAAATGCTTCTTTTGAACCCAGGGGACCTCAAAGTACATGCATTTCTGGTGAATATCGACATCGATTTTTTTTGACGAAATTCTTCTCTAGCTACAATGTGCATTGTATGTACAAAAGTAAAATGTACAATAAAAGCATTTCTACGAATGTTTATATAGAATGACGTAGACAGAAGGTTAAGATTTTTAAGAGTAGTTTGTTTAGTAACGGACAGAAAGTCATGCGAATGCGATAAGTCACATAGTTATTTTCACTGAAATTGGTTCATTTCTCTTCCTGTGAAATACATAGATCTCGAAGAGTGTGTTTTCGGAGGAATATTGAGAATAATACGTTTCCCATTGCTTATCATAGAGCATATAATTGTTTACTGAATGTTAAGTTATTACTTTCTCTACATTACTATGAACATAGTGTATAGAGAAGATATTGCATTCCACCCAAAATTCAATACCAAGATTTCTCCAGAAATAAAGCTTTAGGGTCTCCTGTATCCAAGAAAAGTATTTTCAGAAAAATGTCAGTGTGTGTCTGTCTACCTGTCTGTCTGTGTGTATGTGTGCGTGTGCTTGTGTGTGTGTGTCTGAGGGCAGCATAGCTCAAAAATGAAAAGTCCGTTAAGTACCAAACTTGATAATTAAGTACCAAGAATGTGACACAATGATTTTCAAGAAAATCGCCCCAACCCAAATAACCCTTTACATTGAAAAAAATTCGAAAATTTTGATTTTCTCAAAAAAGGCTCTAAGAGATTTTGATTAAAATATCTTATATTTAAGAAATTTACATGAGAAATAAAATGTATATTTTGAATTTTCTGGGAATTGCCACTGAAGACCTCTTTGTTCTGGATGATTTTTATTGAATTTTACATAACTGCTAAACCGTAAGAGATAGACAAAATCTTACAACAAAAGTAGATCTCGATAAAACACATAATCTATAATCATATATCGTACATTTTGTTCGTGGAGTTGACCATTTCGAGATATTCCTTGTTAGTTTTAAAACACTAAACTTTTCTCATTCGGGAACTTGTCAATGAAACGGATTTCAATCCCATAGCAACCATATTTTAAAAAATTTTGACTGTCGATTTAACCTAGTGTATTCCCTTATTTCCCTTCTGCTTATAAAGGAACTATGTAATAAGACCGTTTCTGCTAATGTTTTAGCATGAAATAGAAGAACACGCTTATTAATAATAAGTTATCACATGGATGTAGAGAAAGGCATGTGATTGGAACACATCACACTTTTTTTTAAGCCGAAGTAAGAGCTTTGATAGTTTTGCTGTAAAGTCTGAATACTTGAAGCGAAGGATAGGAAGTATTTCGGTGCATTCTGAGAGGATGCGGTCAACGGTTTGTTTGGACAGAGCTGCAGTGCCAGATGTGGAGCAGTTTTCTGCACACTGCAATCCATTTGTCGTCAGCGCAACAGCCGTAGGGCGGCAGACTTTCCATTAGCGTCCATGTCAACACCTCACCAGAAAGTCAGTGTACATCAATAGGCAACTCCATATGCAGACAGCCGTGGGTGTTTGCACAAGATAAACAAAGTGCATGAAGGACGGGATTTATCTGCATGCACGCAGTTTATTGTAAGGCTGCTTTAGATGGCCTCTTCAGACGGGTCTGGTTAATGGATTTAATCTTCAACTTGATCAAGTGACCGACCGCATGCGTTCCAGGCTCTACTTCTTTCATGACGTATTTACGGGCAAATCAGTACCGGGTGTTTCAGGAAAAATGTATGTGTTCAGAGAAAGACTTGACGGGTTCCAGGCTCGCTTCAAAAGTGCTTTCATCATGAATATTTTTATACTCAATAGGCATATATATGTCTGCATCCTCGTGTGTTTTCTAGGTATTCGCAATTATATTTACACAGAAGGAAACTTAGAATTTCAACCGATGAGTTCATTCCAAGGAAACACAAATATACTTGCAATATACTTTGAATTGTCTTTGTGTCAAGAGTGATCAGCGTTGTGGCTTTTCATGCAGAGGTACTAGGTTCGATTTCTGGCAGGAGAAGGAATTCTTCTTTAACCAGATTCATTTCCTAGCCCCTACAGAGTCTGGAAGTGTGTATGTATGTCTTTGTATTTAATATTAGGAAACTGAAAAACTAACGTTCAGAAATCAACAGTTTAGCGAAGTAAACACCAGCAGATTTTCTCAAAGTCAAACCCCTCTATATGAGCATAAAGGTTGAAAGGGATTATACAAATGAAAGCTAACTAATTAAGGATGAATAAATAGTTCATACCTCATTCTATATTTTTCAAGATTCAATCCATCACTTAACGTGTTATACCTCTTTTATATCAGCATTTTCATGGCCCATGTCTCTCAGTTAAAGTTGTACTTGAAATTCTAAATCCCCCTTATCGTCATTCTTCTTCTTCTTCTTATTATTATTGCTATTATTCATATTATTATTACTATTACATCACACCATTAACTCATTGCCCTCTTAAGTGCTGTACATCTTCCTATTTTCCATCTTACTTAGCTAGCGTATTCCTTATAACTGTTGAATTTGCAGCATTGTGCAGTAGGAAATTGGAGGTGACGATGGGTAAGTTCAGAGAAGTTGTTTTTATTATTTTCTCTATCATCATCATCTCAATACCGAGTTTTCACCGAAAATATGTGCTTAATGACACCTGAATAAAAACATAGAAAGTCCATGTGTGCATATGAAGAGAATAACTTGAAAATGAAGATTCAGTTAAGTGCCAATCTTGGTATTTAAATTTAGTAACTTCCAAGGATGTGACACAGAACATTTTACGAAATGTTCGATATGCCAAAAATGCCTTGAACTATTTTATTTAAAATGTCATGTATTAAAGATATTTACAAAGCAAATAAAATGTCTATCTTGAGTTTTCTGGAAACAGCCTAAGAAACCCTCTTCAATTTGAATGACTTTTACATAACCGGTAAACCGTAAGAGATAGACAACATCTTACCACGCAGAAAATGTAAATCTCACTAAAACATATACTGAATGCCAGATGCATTGTTTTGTGGAATCAGTCGTTTTTGAGATATTCCTTCCTTGTCACTTGTTTCAATTTTAAAATACTTACACTTTTGTGAAACAGAAAGTCGACATTCGCTTTTCTTTTGTTTTAGTCTCAACCATGCAAAGAGAACCGAATTTCAATCTTATCACTTAGCGTTAACTTTTAAAAGATGTGTCTATACTGTACTCTCTCTCTCTCTTATTTCTCTTCTACCTAAGTAATGCAATCATTTATGTTTATTTCGATTGGCATGACGTCGGTAGAAGGATAGTCTTTTGTAAGAATATTTTGTTTGCGGAACAAATAGAGAAATTGAAATGAAAGAAACGCATCACATTTTTAATGATTCATTTTAAACGATAAAACACAATTGTATAAAATAGTGAAACACGTTTTTGAAATGCTTAATAGAATCTCAGAAATAATAAAGCCTCGAAAATGTGTCATCTTCATCTTGAAAAAATAACGAAAATATGTGTAGAATGTCGGGAATAGAAACACTCAACTTTATGTTGTCTTTTCAAACTATGTCATGATTCTCTAATAATTAAAAGGTTGAGCAATGTATGCTCCTTAAGTTTACCACACATGGGTTCTACTGCTGTTCTACATCGTGTCCGCATATAATCAGGTGCATAGCATCTGTGGGCATGAATTATAAAATTTTGAATTTTGGAAAATTAGTACTCCTTATAATGTTGTGGTATATAATACCGTCAGCTGGAGGAAATTGCTATTATGCGCTTGATCCATGGCAAGTATTGAGTTAGAATTGTACATTTGTTTTTAAGAATTCTGCACATATAATTTCATTTATAGTCACGATTTTGTTTCTTGTATGTGTTTCTTCGATTGTGAACATTTTAGCGTGCTTTGGACATTTGGTTACAGTAATAAAGCAAATGCAGACCTAGATTTGCGGGAGGCAGTGTACATCCAACAGGCCACAAGCGAACAGTAGCTACAATAGCAAAAAAATATTGTTTCAGTGTCTTAGCTGCAACGAAGCTGGCTTGTGATCGACAAAATCAAAATAAGAAGCTGCCAGATGTTAAATTTCTCTGAAAAGGAAGAAGAAATTAAGTAACACCTTGTTCACATTACATGTAGTCTAGCTTAGATTTACTATTTTAATGATTTAATAGTTTACTTTATTGATCATTAGACCCACCTTGTGACAAAAGCTCTTGCTAATAAATAACAATTTTACAAATTAAAATACAAGTAAAATAACCCACTAAATACGGTATTGATAATAATACTCGAGTTCGGCATTAAAAATACGCTAAGTTAACGTATAAAAAATATATTACAAAAATACAATCGGAACACACACTAAAATGCTAAAATCTACAATTAAAAATGTATCAATGAATAAAAACATTTAAAAAATCAAATCATCAGTGCTAATATTTTCAAATTCTTTCATGCTGTAAAATACTTTCTTTTTAGCCAAGGTATTTAAATATTGTATTAGTGAGAGCTACAGCAGCTGATGGCAATTAGTTAAAATAGTTTAAACCGGAATACCTAAAACTCCTTTGTGATTTACTTAATCTAACCTTGTCATTATTTATACAGTTTCTTTGTCTGGTATAGTAAGAATGAATCCTTTTTCTTAAATAATATTCTATAATATTCTTTAACATATAATAACATGTTTGAGTTTCCAATAGAAACTTCATAATTCTTAAAATATTTCTTTGCCACATAAATACTTGCTTGGTTTCAGCAGAATTTCCCTGAAGTAATATCCTAAATTGTAAGTGGCTGTGGAAAAAAGGCATAATACTCCATATGGACTAGACTCAGTTGGTGCACAGTTTCAGCTTCCTAATAAAACAGCTTTTTACATAAATTAGTAGCATGAGCATCCCAAGTTAATTTCCTGTCCAAATGTAGGCCTAGAAGTTTAACTGGAGTTAAAGTAGTATGCTGGTAGGAGAATTTCAGTGTAGGTTGCATATATTGTAATGAATTTTACAATATTCGTTGAGTCACATATACATAGATGCTAATAATACAGGTTTATGTTGCGCATTACACCCTGCCTTGGTTCAAGCTCGATGGCTTTGCGGTACCTATGGCATACGACCCAGTTGGCTAAGGTATTTCGCCGGGGACAGGTATTGGGGATGTCGTAGGTTCGGTTACAGCGACCTCTGACTCATGGGGTTTTCGGGGGTTTCCGGAACATTAGGCGAATGCTGGGGAGATTTCTTCAATCCCCCAAACTTCCTGTCCCTTTATTTCATCCAGCCAGCCTCTTTCAGGGTTGTAAGTGTCGGCGAAGACTGCAGTAGTGGTGCCCTCTCGTGGAGGTGACTGTATTTTGGGAATTCAGCTCTCGGCGGCAGGTTATTGTTGCTAATGGTCTATAGATTCAAAGGTGTTTGGTCAGACCTGTGGTGCGGGTCCCTGTTGCTCCCCGCATCGAGATGGACACCTTGGAATTTGTTAGGGAACCTCCTAGGTGGCTCGCTCCCGCTGTCCGGTATTTACTCTAATCTTCATCCTGTCAGCTGTATTTAGTCTCATCTTTATATTGCCAGCCGTATTTACTCTCATATTAATCCTGTCAGCTGTATTTACTCTCATCTTTATCCTGTCAGCCGTATTTATTCTCATATTAATCCTGTCAGCTGTATTTACTCTCATCTTTATCCTGTCAGCTGTTTTACTCTCATCTTTATCCTGCCAGCCGTATTTACTCTCATATTAATCCCGTCAGCTGTATTTACTCTAATCTTCATCCTGTCAGCTGCATTTACTCTCATCTTTATCCTGCCAGCCGTATTTACTCTCATCTTCATCCTGTCAGCTGTATTTACTCTCATCTTTATCCTGTCAGCTGTATTTACTCTCATGTTAATCCTGTCAGCTGTATTTACTCTCATCTTTATCCTGTCAGCTGTATTTACTCTCATATTAATCCTGTCAGCACAATTTACTCTCATCTTCATCATGTGAGCTGTATTTACTCTCATCTTTATCCTGCCAGACGTATTTACTCTCATCTTCATCCTGTCTGCTATATTTATTCTCATCTTTATCCTGTCAGCTGTATTTACTCTCATCTATATCATGTCAGCTGTATTTACTCTCATCTTTATCTTGTCAGCTGTATTTATTCTCATCTTAATCCTGTCAGCTGTATTTACTCTAATCTTTATCATGTCAGCTGTACTTACTCTCATCTTCATCCTGCCAGCTGTATTTACTCTCATCTTAATCCTATCAGCTGTATTTACTCTCATCTTCATTGTATCCTCCGGAGATCTTAATTAATTAATCAATTGCGTGTTATTTATGGACGCTCTTTAACTGCTGTGGTTCTCAGCGTCCCATTCTAAATTGGGTGTGAAAGACCGCTTAATTTTGCTCAGAGGCCTCTCCTATCAGGCTTGAGGTTCTTTTACGTGCCGTAAATCTACGACACGGGACCCACGGCTTTACTTCCCTTCCGAAGGAAGCCATGCTCAGGATTTTTACACCCGAAAAAATCCATCCCGCGACCTTGGGTACATGGTAACCATTACACCACGGAGGGCGACCTCCGGAGGTCTGATTTACAAAATGCCTATCACTGGCTGAAATGTGGAACCTCCTCCGGTACACTCACATTATACTATACACCACTCATGCATCGTATGTGCACTGCACATTTCTCCGTCCATTAGTTTAAATACATTTCCATTACTCATATCACAATAATGCTATCTTTTCTACTATACTGGAAATAGCATTACAACATTTTTATATCGAATCTTTAGTCAGTTGAAATAAAAAGTATATTAAAGATAGAGGGAGAGGCAGTGTGAGAAAAAAATCGGATAAATAATAATTTCGTATTTGAACAAGACACTATTTAAGCATGCCATGCGAAGATTTTCAAGAACATTTCTATAACGCAAACCTTTCCAACTGAAAATGTTTCGCCGCTTTTCATTTTTTCAAAGTTAACCAAATCAAATAACACTGATCGAGGTTATTTGCCAAATAAAATGGGTATATTTTTAATTTTCAGCAAATAGCTGTAAAGTAATTTTCATTCACAATATAGTTTTTTATCTTTTGTATAACTGATATATCACAAGAGCTATAGAGGTATCTAATTTAAATATAAACATCAGTCTCTTTAAGCATTGCCGAGTTGAACTCTTAACGCATCTTAAGCGAACGGTCTATTAATTACAAAAGCTGACAATGAAACAGTTGTTTTGTTTTCCGTATCGCGCATGCAGCCAACTCTATATTACTTAGTTTAATATCAATTCTAATCAAAAATTTACAGTGAGTATGCTTTACCTGAACACAAAAATAACTTTTTATACGGGCAATGAAAGTAATAAAAGTAATATGTGAGTAATACATAATATTTGCTAAATTGATCCCAATAATTCAATATCGATACAATACCTGCAAGGTATATTTTAGATCCTTTAAAATAAATAACAAAATATGATGTATTACATTCACACGACTTTCTCTAGCTGTTTTGCAAACAAACTATTGTTACAAAAGAGTATTCATGTATCTCCATCATGCTAATCGAGACAAGCATTGGCAGTAGTTGTCATATTATTTATTTTTATAAGCAGGAGGAAAATAAGGGATAACATTAAGCTAGACTAAAGTGATAGTGGAATCTTTTAAAAGCTGGTTGCTATTGAACAATTGAAGTTCAGTTTTGTTATAATGCCCAGCAGTAAAACAAAAGAGAGATGAAACGAAAGGTGACTTCCCTTTGAAAAAGTCACGTAGCTTAAAATAAACCAATAACAAGGAATATATCGAAAATGTCCAATTCTATAAAAAGTATATCACATAAATTGTGTGTTCTAACCAGTCCTACATTTAAGTATTAAGTTTGTATCTATCTCTTATGGTTTACCTGTTTTGCAAAATTCTTACAGAATGTAGAGGACTTCAGAAGCTATTCCCCAGAAATTCAAGATACATTTGTGCTGTAATTATATGTAATATAGTATTTTAATCAAATTGTTAAAACCACTTATAACAAAAACAAGATTTTCAAAAATTTTTCCACGTAAAGAGTAGTTGGAGAGTGATTTTCTTGAACATCATCATGTCACATTCTTGGAAGATATTATTCTTAAATACCAAGTCTGGTGTTTAACGGTTTTTTCGTTTTTGAGTTCTGCTGTGCAGTCACAAACACACACAAACGCGCTTTTCCTAAAAATGCAGGGGAGCTTAAAATAATATATATATATATATTGCTGATAAAATCTCGACTTCACATTTTTGGGTGGAATACAATAGCTTCTCTACCTCCTATGCGCATAGTGCGTGTAGAGAAAGTAAAAGTCAATCTTCAAGGATGCAAATGAAAGTTTTTAGATTAATGATTTCCTCGAAAGAAGAGTTTACTTGGAAAATTCTTCAGTTCCTTTTGTTTTTACGCTCTAAAAACATTTCTATTAATAATTAAGTATGTAAATTAGGACACCAAAACCACATGTTGGATATGTGTGTGATTTTCTGAACGATTTGTTTTCATTTATACTTCAAAATCTATTTGCGATGTACAGAAATGTTAAGGCAAACTTTTTGGATTTTCCCAATTCCTACTACTGCTGTTACGAAAGTCTGTGGATTTTGAAAAAGTGGTTGGTACAGGTTGGCTGGCGATCACATAATTGATGATCGTTTCAGAGGAAGGAAAACACCGTTACATACCAAGCTTGGTACTTGTGTTTCGTATCTCCCCAAGTTCCGAAACCAACATTTCCAAGAAAATACTACCAGCACAAATTAGTCTTTATATGAAAACATTTTTGTAAATATTTTTCTCAAATATGGCCCTAACGACTTTGATTAAAATACTGCATATTAAATATACTTACATAACAAATAAAATTTATATTTCAAAATTTCTGGGAATAGCTTCTGAAGACCTCTTTTTCTGGATAAGTTTTACAGAATTTTGCATAAGAGTTAAACCGTAAGAGATAGACAAAAACTTATTAAACAAAAAATGTATCCAGATCTCGAAAAACACATAATATATGTCACACATGTTGTTCTTGTAAGGCTGCCCGGTTTCAAGATATCCTTGTTGTTGGTTTAATTTTTAAGCCACTTCACTTTTCTCAAACGGAACCATACGAAGCAAAAATATTTGATTAACGCTTTAGCCTAGAGTATTCCCTTGTTTCCCTCCTACTTATATGGAAACAAGTAAACGGACCAATTCTGGTAATGATTATCTCGATTATCATGCTATAGATAAAAGAATACTCCTTTGTAAGAATATTTTGTGTACGGAAAGGCCAGAGAAGGTCACGTGAATGAAACACATCAGATCTTTCAAACATATTAAACATTTAATTCTGGAAAGTGTATTGCATCTTGAGTTTTATTGGTATTTTGTTTTAAGCAAAGTTTCAATTTTTGTTTCATTCGTTCTATAGATTTTTCCCTTTACACGTCATGTTTAATTTGAAGGCGAAGATTAGGATCCTGAGAAATTCTGTTTAGTATTAACAACATTGAAGGTCCAAAACTTATATTTTACGCTATATGTAAAATCTTCTTGCTCTACCTCCCGCGAACGGGGTGAATCTGCCAACCTTACTGCCCGCCTCACGCCTAAAAATTATATGTGGAGGTGATGTGTGGCGGCATCATGCTTCCCCGTGCCGCTGCCCATCGCAGCTCCTCAATTTCCTCACGGTGCTGAGTGGGTGCCACACCCCCATTCGTGGGATCAAACCCGGGCGTATTCCGTAGCCGGAAACCAGAGATCCAAACTCCAGGTCACAGCAGAATGGTGCATAGCGGGAAAAAACAAACAAAACAAACACATAGATTTTGTCAACTTACTTATATTAGAATTAAATCAAACTTACACACGGATATCTTGTGTATATTACAACCAGGAATATGTTTTGTACTTATATTTGAGAATGCTATGATGTAGCAAGTATAGTTAAAGTTATAGCTAAAAGTATTAAAATAGGACTTGTTATAATAATTAGAAGTTTCAATAAAAAAGACATTTATTTTTTTCAAATGGTCATTTCGATATTAATTAAGAAGCAGAACATTAAAATCTGCATTTTTTCATTCTTAGGATAAGATCTGTCTGGAGTCATTTAAAATGTGTAATAATCTTACCTACTACATTTCAAAGAAAAGATAGAAATAAAACTACCCTGATAACATAACTTGAACCTTCATTGTTGTCCTAACTGGGATATCACTATTCACATTATATTTATTTATTCTACTCATAGCTTTTGCTGTCATACTGCGCTATGTTTTCTTAATATTAGACGCTTTAAAATATTTTATCGTGATTCCTAAGCCTCTCGTGAAACAGAATTTAATTTAAATTCTTGAGATATTCAGTATTAAGTAGCTCATTAATAATTAAACATTTCCAATAATACAAGTTGACAAAATTAAAGAATTCTATTTTAAAGCATAATGAATAAGTACAACAATTAAGTTATATTGCATTTTAAGACTAATATTAAATTTTAGGTCCAATATAATAAAGCGCTTTAAATTTATATTTGCACATTTCTTTTTTTAATATTTAGTAAACATTTCACGTTAATAGAAAATCAGAGTTTTAATTTTTGAAGCTAAATTGTGTTAAATTTGCTTGTACATTTCTTAGAGTTTATACCTCATAAAATATAGAGCTCTTTGAAGAATTCGACCACTTGCCTCGGATCATGATTATGATCACTATCGTGTTTCTTATTATTCCGAGTTTCCTAAATGTTTGCATATTAGTTCTCTTTATTTTTACACGCATATGCTTTCTGTTGAGAATTTTCTTCTGCTTTTTGAGGAGAAGTTCATTTTCATACAGTTCTACTTCTCATTTTGGAACCCTTGCTGTTAAGCACCACTGGCTAAGTACCGCAGATGTCTCTGGTAAATAAAGTTTCTCAGAATGTGCAGAAGGCCTTTGCTCTTACGCTATCATTCTCATAACGCGGAGTTCTTAGCATTCAGCCATACTTAGGAGGCATTACTAGCCGCACATTTGCACAAAGCCGTTGTTTTTGCCAATAGTTTGGAGTTTATCACCTATCCTGTAGAGGCGGCCATCACCATCTCTCTGACCATCCAGAGGCTAAGATAACGGCCCACGAGAAAAGATAAGACATGATTAACAGTTAATTAACAAGGCACAAACTGCAAGGGGATGGCGGTCGCTGGTCTTCCAGATCTTTTATATTATTCGCGGAGGAAGGGGCAAAGGGAGAATTTTGTCCTGATATCATCCAATTTCCTCCGACTCTCTCTTTGTGTATTTTCCTACAGACGTAAAGAAAAACACAAAAATAAACGGCAGTCATTTCTGACGTGAGAGTGTGCGTGTGCACGCTGGATGCTCCACTTGCAAATATCCGTGAATATTTGCAGCAG
The DNA here is from genome assembly GCA_030762935.1 of Hymenopus coronatus. NCBI lineage: Eukaryota > Metazoa > Arthropoda > Insecta > Mantodea > Hymenopodidae > Hymenopus > Hymenopus coronatus. Next base: position 157,736,704 of record CM060892.1, read on the forward strand.
TGGCGGTTCTAAGTTTCTGTGTTGGTTCTCATTTTCATGCTACAGTTGAATGGTTGATTAGATCGCAGTGTTGCAACTATCGTACCCATTAAAACAAACCAATTGTGTATAGAATGTTCACTATAGCAAAAATACAAAACTCTATGATATTTCAGAACAGTTTATGCCATGCAGAGATGACAGTATGTTCTGTTATTATAACCTCTTTCTGTTAATTAGTTCCCATTGTACTCGCATGATGAGGTGCATTATGAAATAAAAACAAAAATCCCATTGGAAGATGTATTGAAGGAAGTGTTTGAAATGATGTATGAATTTATATGTTGCCTCACAGTCTTAATCCTGAATGAGCTGATCTATCCCTGAAGCTGATGCTTTAGTGTTAATAAGGTGTAAGAGTTTGCTGGATATATTATGTATGCATCATTTGATTTATGGAAAGGGTATATCTGAATCGATATGGCTGAACGCCAACAACAACAACAATAATAATAATAACAACAATAACAACATACCTACAATTCACAATGGAAGGCCACAGGTTCCAATCCCGTCGACCACGCAAGTTTTCCGTGGTTCCCGCTTATCACTTAGGCGAATGCGGGGTGCTTATTCTCCACTATTTCCATTCCATGGAATTCACTTTTCACCTTTCAGTGTGCCTCTATGCGCGTAGTTTTTGGCAGGACCCTCAAATGACGCGGATGCATGCGCACTGTAAATATTGTTGACGACGTTGAGGCTGCGTTGTTCTCCTAGCAAGCAGACCTAGAACCCTTGGTGTTGGCGGCTGCAAGATGGATTCTGGTGCCGAGAGGAAAGTTCAGCTTCTGCGTCTCTGTAGCCTTCTTCCTAAGGCCTGTGTCTAATTACGATTCCCTCAATTCACCCCAACTTCTGGGAGTGTTAGCAAGTAATAAATCTCTGAGAAATACAGAGCGTGAGATATTCAGCAATTTTACCTTTACGTCATTCTCAAAGATTAGATTATTTATTTCAAATATTTGGAACTATAACTTAGAAACTGAAAAGTTTGTTTAGAAGTAACAAGTTTTACTAACTGAAAGGTTAATATTAGTTTTTATTGGTAAGTTCGTTTAGAAGCAAGGGGAAGCATTGTACCATACCGAAATTTCACCGGAAATACACGTTTTAAAACACGTGAAATCGAAAAAACATTTTATAAAAAAAATCCGTGTCTGTATATGTGTGTGTGTGTTTGGGTGTATGTGTGTGTCCGTTTGACCGTGAACAGCATAAGTCAAGTCGGTGAAATACCAAACTTGATATTTAACTACATCATCTTCCAAAGGATAGTGTAGTGAAACAAAGATTTTCAAGAAAATCGTCCCACCCTAAACTACCCTGTATATGGACTATTTTCTAAAATTTTAGCGGTTTTTATTTAAATATCATAGATACATCATACGGCAAATAAAATCTATTTTGAATATTTTGGAAATAGCTCCGAGACCCTCTTCATTTTTGGAGGACTCTTGCATACCGGTAAAGCGTTGAAACAGACAAACATCTTACTGCATAAAAATGTAGAACTCGTTGAAATACGCAAATTTTGTCAGATACATTTATGGGAAATATTCATTGTTACTGAATTATAGTTTCTGATACTTAATAATTTTCTCAAATGGAGAATTGTCTACTTACTACATAGTTAGAGAAGGTATTGCATTTCCCCAGATTACCGAGATTTGATTGTAAATACACATTGAATCAAAAAAAAATTTTTTTTAGAAAAAGGTGTTTGTGTATCAAAGTGCGCGCGTCCCAAAATTTGATAACTAATTTCAGCATCTTCCAAGAATACGATACGATATTCAAGAAAATCCTCCAACCCCAAATTAACCATTACATTTTCTCAAAAACGACTCTTAACGTTTTTATGAAAATATTATGTATTATAGATATTTACCTGACAAAATAAATGAAATGTGTAACTTAAATTCACTAGTAACAGCATCTAAGAGTTCTTCATTCTGATTGACTCTTGTGTAGCTGCTAAACCGTAAGAGATAGACAGAAACTTACTAAATGAAATATGTAGATCACGTTTAAATACACAATTTTTCATATGATTTTTTGTGGATTTAACAATTACTGAAATATTGCTTGTTATTGGTTCAAATTTTAAAATACTTTTATCAAATGGAAATTTTCATTCTTTTTTCGTTTATTTTACACTGGTCATGCAAAGAAAACTGAATTTTAACCCTATAACAAGCAGCTTTTAAAAGCTTTCACTGCCGCTTTAGCCTAGTGTATTTACTTATTTTCCTTCCATTTAAAAATAAACAAGTAAAGACAATTTCTGTTTATGTTAACCCTGATTAGTATGTAGTAGAAGAGTAATCTTTTGTAAAAGTTTTTTTGCAGAATAGGTAGAGAAGGTCATGTGATTGGAAAATATCAGATTTTTTTTTAATGGTTATTAGTTTTTCTCATTCTGGTCATTATAAGAGAATAGAATTTCAATGTCACCACGTAGAGCCCTGTTTTTAAATAATTTGACTATCATAGACTAATATATTCCTTCTTCCTCTTTTATCTACTAGGAAATGTGTGATAAGATATTTCTGGTGACATTTATCTCGATTTTCATGAAGAGTATGGTTTTGTAAAAATACAATAAGTAGAGAAAGTGATGTGAATGTTAACATGCGATTTTGTTTATGTAAAATGCAGGAGCTTACAATAAATATGCTAGTATAAATCCAGAGACTCTTCCTAAGCACTTAAAGGTGGCAAATTTAGACCGCATATGGTCTCGTCTCTGGGAAACTAGAGAATTTCTTTGAATCATGAAACATATTCCCTGTTTTTTGTAACCACCTCACCAAATGATCATATGCGTAGTAAGATTAGCTTTGCCTATACCAATTCATTATTTAATTTGACATAAGAGGTGTGACCGCAATAACTTCTAATACACTCTGTTCCAACTCTACAGCTCTGAGTTAGAATACTTGCGCGTTCTCAGCAGCCCTTGCTGGAGCTCGACTGAAGAGGGAGGGTGATTCCAACACTTCACAAGTGGAGATCATATTACAAGCGCTTGAGTTTTCTGCCATTGCATTGTGCCGTGATGTCCTCATCTCCGAGCTATATTGATGCTGTCGACAGTCTCCTGCGAGTCATGAGCCTCTGGCGCGCACTCAAGCTGGAACAAGTTGTTCTAAAAGATTTGCACGAGTTTAAAATAAGAGTGGGCGTTTAGCTGACTTTCGTCTTTGATCTAGTTTTTCCTACAAATTCCTTGAAGATAAATATGTACTCATCGAATGCAGACTATGATTTAAAGTTGCTCAATAATAGATAGTATGCTGAAATTAAGCTTTGTAACTGAATTTTTTCCCAATATTATCCATGTAAAATTATCGTTGTATGCTACAACTTAATACCACACACATAACTGTCTAAAAAATATATACTTTTTTCTTCAAATTTTCACTTGAAGTAGGATATTTCTCTGTAACCCATTAAGCTATGGGTAGCTCAGTAGTGTGGTGGTAGCGTGTCTGCCTCACATTCAAGTGGTCCCGAGTTCGAATTTCGTTTACAGATTACCCGGATATGGGGTTTTTCGAGGATTTCCCTTACCCTAAGAAGGCAAATGCTGAATAACTCTGAGCTCAATTGAGCCTAGGCTCATTTGTATTCATCATTCGATATGAGCTAAAAGATTAAAGTAAACAAAAAAAACCTAGAGATGCAAATTTTTACTGGCCGTTTCTCAGTCTAGAAGAAACACATTTAGCTGGAAGTTGTCAAGGACATACCTCAGCCCAGAGCTATCCCCACCATTTCCATTTCAATATAATTTCCTCTCTCCTCTCATTCGCTGGCACCATCATGCTGCTTGGAACGACAAATTGCATCGTTCGATTTATTGCAAATTTTGGCTCGTTGTATGTTTATAAACAAATATTTTAAACAATGAATAGATCAAGCAAGTCAGATGCAACTTTGGAAGCTACATTACGCATTCAAGAACTTTGTTGTAAAAATGTTCTTCCCCGGAGGTGCTGTTAAAGTAATCTTTAAAATGGATATTTTTTATTGAAATTTTGAGGTGTAGTTTTTTAGTCGAATTCAGTACTTCCTCTATCTTGGCAAGTAGTAGAGAAAGTATTGTGCACACTATCGTTTACTTATATAAACCTCTACAAACTTGCTATTTGAGGTAAAGTTTTGCAGGCATGCTTCACTGAAAGTACAGGAAGCGACGCAATAGTCAAATATTTAATAAGAGGCTCTCTATACGCTGAATTAGAAATTCCACACTGTTCACATGGCATCACGAAAAATAAAATAATCATTTGCTATCTCTGATGTCAAGTGGCCGATTTCGACTCCCGTTTCACTAAAAGAGGATGTTTAAGTGGAATCATTGTCTACACTCCACAGAGTCTGAAGCTGTATATCGGCTGTGCTTCTGTTGAATTCCTGCATTACCAACATTTGTAAAGTTAGAACATCTTATTTGAACATGAAAGTCAAAATGCTTTATGCAAATGATCATTAGAAATCGTAACTTCACGCTTCAAAATGTAGTGCAAATTATTTGAAAACGTAAATGAATAGCACTGAATATCTTGGAAATCGTTAAGGACAAAAGAAACATCATTTTGATATGCAGGATACAAGATACTTGATGCACCATACGTCGTGAGAATATTCCGCATGAAAAGTATAACAATTAATTATATTGCAATTTTACTCGCTAAAACATTGTTTACGAGAAAAGAGTTATTCCTTCTATATTTTTGGAATTATTAGCGTGACAATGGTTCAGAATGAAGAACTTATTATTGCAGAAATGAAAGTGTATCATTTTCAGAACAGATTTCATCTAATATTTATCTTCTTTCGACTCTTTAAGTTTAGCCAGACTATCTTAAACTCTACTTTTCAGACCATGGCTACTACGCAAGCCAGCACACAGTGGTGTTAAGAAGGGCCTAGAACATAACAATTACACTACTGCAAACCAGTGAAAGCTTCAAACATGTTTTGTCCAATGACCTTGCGTAGGTAGCTTGGACCTTGCAGAGTTCTGTTTACATTTGAGATGCGCGCGCGACCTTCTTTTCTCCAATCTCATCAGAATTGTCGATAAGAAAAAAAATTGCTAAATACGTAGCAAAAGCTCTTTTTATTGCGAAAACTAAGAATACATGCAAATCATTCATAAAAACCATTTTAACAGTCACCGTTGGTATACATCCACTTTTCATCTGGGCATTAAGTGCCGTTCAGCCTGTATTTATTATTAATTTATTAATGTATTAATATGTTTTATTAAGAATGGGTTGTCATTAACACAACATTATAACACTAAAAGTTTATTCTCAGGCTATCCATAGAAAATGCAAGATATATTGAATAATGGTTTACAATAAATTTAATTTATTATAGATTATTATTCAAATATAATTTGAAGGTGAGTTTAACTATCATTTATCAACCTAAATCAATATAGTAAATTGAAAGTAAAGCATCTGTTAAATATATTACTCTAACTCCTTTATTGTATTTGCAACGCAATTGTGAAGTTTAACCAAATCAAGAAAAATATGATGCGTTACATTCACATACATTTCTCTACCTATTCTGTAACAAAGGATTCTTATAAAAACTTATTTTTCTATCCACTTCAAGCTAATCAAGATAAACATAATCAGTTTACTAGTTAGTTCCTTACATGTGGAATAAGATAATACACTAAGCTAAATCGATAGTGAAATCCTTAAGAGCTGTCATGTAAGCCAATTAATTAGGTTCTCTTTCCAAAAGTCAGGATAAGACAAAAGAGAGCTGAAACAAAGATGACTTCCCGGTTGAGAAAAGCTTAAGCAGAGAAAAATGAAAAAAAAAAAAAAAAAAAAAAAAAAAAGACTATATCGGAAAAAATACTACAGACAAAAAAACTATGTGACTAAATTGCGCATTTTAAGGAGATCTACATATTTTTAGTAGTAAGTTTTTGTTTTTCTCTTACGGTTTGCTAGCTATACAAAAATCGTCCAGAACTAAGAGGTGTTCAGCGACTATTCCTAAAAAATTCAAGATATGCAGCTTTTGTTCTGATAGATATATTTAATGTACGATATTTTAATAAACAGTATTAGAGCCATTTTTGAAGAAACCTAACAAAGGTAAGTAGGTTAAAAGGTAGTTTAGAATGGGGAATTTTCTTGGAAATCTTTGTGTCACAAGATACTTAAGATATTAAACTTAAATACTAAGTTTGGTATTTAATCGACTTTTCGGTTTTGAGATATGCTGTCCATACACACACAGGCGCACGCATACACACACACACACACACTGACCTCTTTCTAAAAATGCTTTTATTGGATTCAGGAGTGCTTAATACAGGCATTTACGGTGAAATCTCCGTATCGAATTTTTGGGTGGAATGCAATATCTTCTCCATTCACTACGTACATAGTACTTGTAGAGAAAATAAAAAGCCGTGTGTCGCTTAGTAGTTGGGGTGAAGTGAAAGCGAAACAGCGTTTCTTGTTTTTATACTAGAATGTTTGCCTTCGTACAACGGAGACACGAGCGAGCAACGCCGGGGACAGTCGCGAAAGTATCTGTATTTGTAACGAAAGTATATGTAACCTGGCGAATACAATACTTCCCCTACTAGACATGGTAGAGAAAGTAATTAATAAATGGATGACGCGATGGTCTAACTGTTCAAGAGAACAAAATGTTTCTATGTTCTGATTTTAGAATTGCAGCAGTTTCGAAATGCTGGGTGTTATGAAGTCCCAGGTTGTGACGACATGTATAGCAAGCTTTAGGAGCTGGATGCTGTGGAGAGATGATGATGTGAAGCTGTCGCCATGCTGTAGTTGCTGTTCTGAGTTGAATGAATGAATAAGTCCCTTTATTGAAACACGAGTATGCATCCATTGATCTTCGTCAATCGAACGGGTCCCCAGACGTTACGCGCTTTGCAATAATAAGCGTTGTTCTGGTTAGTAGCAATGTAGTGGCTACATGTTGCGGTAAATAGTTTAGCACAGAAGTCCGTCTCGCGTTTTACGGTGTGCGGCACGCAGAACTGGCCCGTAAATTCAACAAATGAAATGAGCATAAAATGAAATATAGTGTATTGAATATGCCGGTCCTCATAGCCGCGCTCGCTAAAGTGACTCGCACGGGATCGTGGGTTCGAGTCCCGCCTTGGGCATGGGTGTTTCTGTGTTTGTAAATGTATATGTGTTTTTGTATGTATATGTAAAAAGGAAAAACTAAAAGGTCAACTAATGAAATTTAGAAACTAGAAAAAAGAGGTAAAAAAAAAAAAAAAAATATGATTACTCATCCTCACAGTACGTGCTGAAAATTTCCTCTGCCCCATTCAACACACATGTAAACATGCTCGAAGAGATTCATATATACCCTTGTCAGTTTTTGTGTTGTGATACTATTGATTCTTCCTGGATCCTGGTCTTGAGTTCTTCAATTGCGTGTGGATTTGTTTCGTATACTCTTCCTTTTAACAGGCCCCACAAGTAAAAGCCACAAACGGTCAAGCCGAGGGCGCCACAAGTCTTTTCTGATTGTCCTAGCTGGTGTAAACACCTCATGCACACGGGACAATGGTGCAGCTGATGTGTGGCATGATGCACCGTCCTGCTGAAAGAAACATAACTGACGCTCATCTTCTATCAAGTTTGAATAAAACTCCTCCAGGATTCCCAAATACACGTCACGTCCACCGTCGTCTCAGAGGATATGGGTCACATAACGCGTGTGGCGGAAATGGTACACCAAACACCAGTCTTCTCGTCTTGCAAGGGCACCTCGTGAATTGCGTGTGGATATTCTGTCGACCAATACCGGTTATTTTGGGGAATTTGCATACCTTGACACATGGATGCATTAGTCACTTATGATGAACCTTAGTGAGTGAAGACACTACTGGCAACCTTTCTCGACAGCCTCGAACAGAAATGCACCCTCTTGTACAGGCCTAGCTCCTCCAGTTCTTGCACAATACTTATCCGGTACGTTAAAACTTCGGTCTCGTTAAAACACGTCTGCAACTTCTCTCACTCCCATTAACCTGTTTCCTCAATCTCCTGGTTGACTTACGAGGACTTCTTGTCATTATTTCCTGCACCTGCCTCTGTAATTGTGTTGCGCGGTTTCAGGGAGCATTTTGAACCAATCCTGTACGCCGTCATTTTGCAATCAATTCTTGTATGGTGCTACTTGCTGTCACAGAACCTCCTGAAAATTTCGCTTCACAATGGCAATACACTCGGGTATCGAATACGTAGTTCTGCTGCTACACCTCCTTTGAGCGCTGGTTTTTAATTCGCCAATTGTTGAAGAACATAAGAGTGACCGTTGCAATTGCTCGGTTACTGCATTTTATTTTGCCCAGGATATTCTTATGTTACAGAATATGTGTCTGGCTGCTATCCGGTAAGTATGTATTTTATTATCCTTTGCTTGGTAAATGGGTATCTGTGATGAAAGAAGAGCAGCAGTAATTAATTTAAGATCTGTAAACTGATTTATTCAGCATGATTTTTGTAGTAAGTGTCTTCCTTGTTGATGCAGATAATTTGATTTTAAAACTTTCACGTAACACACAAATATATGGAAAAAATTATACACTTACAGTTTCAAAGCTACTTGGGTTCAAATATCACAATAATGTAGCACAATATTACTGCTTTTTTGCCCTCGATTGACCAGATTCCTTTGTACCATTACAATTATGTCTCCTTCGATTATGTCTCTGTATACAGAAATACAGAACATTTTCTCCCATCTCACAAAGATGAACATCGTTGTTTACAGCTGTTGTATTTTTCTTTTTCGTTATGACAATAAAATACCAAACTTGGTATTTAAGTTTAGTAACTTCCAAGGATGCGACACGAAGGTTTACAGGAAAATTCCCCCTACCCCAAACTACCTTTTACATGGAAAATGTTTGTGCTTTATTAGCCATTATTTGTATTTTATTGCTATGTGTTATTGTTATTATTATTATTATTATTATTATCTAAATGGCATCTATTGTAGCTCAATTGCGCTATAAGACGTCTGTAAAACGTATAATTTAGAGTTGTACAATGTGGCCTAGATAAAAAGAGCCTCATGTTATATTGAACGTCATATTTGAATCTATCTGACGATATGGGGCGCTCAAACGAGGTCACATGATATCACGTAATGTTGAGCAGTCATTATCAGTTGAAGCTTGTTATCAATACAATTCTACAGAATACTGTTTTCAGTCGAACAAAAACTGTATTGCTGAAACTTTGACTGTAAATCGTTTATAACCTTAAATGAAAGGTTCATGAGACAGAATCCACAGACAGTTGCTCCTGCAAAAAAAGTGTTGTGAGAAAGTGATCAGTGAATTTAGAGCTAACGCCAAACGAAACCGTGTAATGGCCGTTTGTTTACCGGAAAATGTTTAACGTGCTCAAGCAGTTATGGTACGAAGTCCACGGAAATCAACTGCAGTGACTTTCAAATGGGATGAGGTTTGTCCTTGAAGGCTACCAGGCTGGCAGCCAACCGGAGTGCTGCCATATTGACATATTGCATTTCCGCTTAACTGGGGAGTAACGCGGTGATTCCGTCTTTCATAATTACTACTTGCGCTAAGACAAAATGTTAAAATGTTGCAAAAAATAATTCACGAGGAAGATAGGGAGTAATATTCGTAGCAGAACCGAAAAAGCCACAGATTTTTAGCTCAAATAGTTTTCATAATACACATGAATAAACATTAATTCGCCGGGCAGATTTGCATGCTCAGTGTGCGAGTGAGAGGGAAATATTACAAGAGCGGGATTAGCGACCTGGCAACGTAGAGCACGATAACGCATCTTATTCGCTGCAGCGAAGAACTCTCCCATTTCAAAAATGTTATAGACCTCTATCTCTCCAACTAAGTCTCATTTTCTTCAATACCAAAGTGCACTCTCAGGCATATGTAATGAAATTGTTGTAACAATTCAAAACGAAGTTAAAGGACGAAGAACAGAATATGCACTTTCTCAGCAACATGGTGCTACGGCGCATACTTCAAAGTTTGCAATGTCTTTGATGTTTTGGAGAAGAAAGCGTGGTTTCCACAGGCTTATGGCCTAACATACCGTCTGATTTGTCTACACGTGATTTTTATTTGTGGCGTAATTCAAAGGGTAAAGTATACGGTGACAATTGAACAGTTGAAAACAAACATCACATCACATGAATTGGCAAACGTTTCCACAAACATGTTGAAACGTGCTCGGTTGTGTATGGAAGCTCATGGTGTACAGTGTCAATATTCCTGTAAACTATTGACCCATTGAATGTTCAATTTAGTACTTTGTCCATTGTTCTTCAGAATAATCAGTCGGCTTACCTTCCCCTTATGTAGGACTGACATTCCCCCTAGAACTTACAAGTGGCTGCTTAGGGGTGAGCCAACGGCACATAACCACAGAATGAAGAACCTGTAACGAGTGGAAGTGGATAATATGAAATGAAAGCGAAACTGATGATAGGAAAGATGATAGAGTAATTGTTGGAATGAGTAGCGGTGGAAACCCAACCGGAGAAAACCCGCCCAAACGCCGTTTCGTCCACCACAAATCCCACATGCGGGCATTTGGGGTCGAACCAAGAACGTCTAGGAGAGAGGCGAGTGGTCTAAACTTTCTGCCACGGCGTCGCCTTCAAAAGAATAATTACAATAATAATAATAATAATAATAATAATAATAATAATAATAATAATAATAATTTACCATTCTGGAGTGAATTCTCGGACCTCTTTTATCTGGCCACTCTGTATCAAGCGTAACTTGGTAATGACGTCACATGGTGTTTCTTGCTAATATACGTTTTCTTACTTTTGTATTTCAAAACAACGAATTACAATTATTTCTCGTCTGTTTTCGGGCAATGACTAATTATTAACATTAATTTAGATGGATGATGGCTTCAGGATTGTGAAATGTTTAGATCGTGGAGATGTCCTAAGAGGGCCGCTTTTCTGCAGCAGCATGTTGATGTGCAAGTAATGTCGCAGTACAGTAAGCAAAGCAAGGGTTAGAGAGGGAGGGATCCCCAGTCGGCCGTCCATCTTAGCGACGTCGCCGCCCCGGCTACAGTCCTCTTGCCTTATCAGCAGCGCCCGCCGTGCGGCCGTCCACCGAACTACCGGACCTCTTCTCCTTTAATTACAAAGTAGTAGCAACGATGTCACACACTCGTCTGAACGGCAACAGTGGTTCAAGTGCATCCTTATGTCATTCAAATTGCTAAAGCTCAAGTTCTTATCTCAGATTTGTTGCATGGTCTGTACCTAATTTTTCAAGAAAATGAAGCCTCGTGTGAAATTTCTTTTGTAACCAAAATTTGTAACTTTTGAAGTTTGCATATTATTTCTTGAATATAATTTTATCTTCTCTAGTGCGTATGTACAATACCGAGTTTTCCACCAGAACTTCATACTTTGAGACCCTCTATATCCAAGAAGAAAAAAAAAAAAAAAAAAAAAGAAAAAAAAAGAAGTATATGTTGAAAAATGTACGTCAGTGTATGTCTGTGGGCAGCACAAGAACAAAATGTTGGTTAAATACGAAACTTATTATTTAAGTTTAGTATCCTCCAAGATTTTCAAGAAAATCCCCTCACCTCCAACTACCCTTTACATAGATAAACATTTTTCGGAACTGTTGACTTTCTCAAAAATGGATCTAATTCCATATCTTAAATGTATTTTCATGACAAATTAAACATATCTTGAATTTACTGAGAATGCTCTCTGAAGACCTCTTCATTCTGAGTGATTTTTGTATAGCTCGTAAACCATATCTCATAGACAAAACTGACTACATAAAAATGTATAAGCCCGCCTGGGAACTGTAGTGGTAGCATGTCTGCCTCACATACAACAGGTCGCGAGTTCGAATCTTGTTTGGGTGTGTTACCCGGATAAGGTTTTTTTCGGGGTTTTCCCTTATCCTGAGAAGATCAAAGTCGAATACATTTTAGCTCCACAAATCCCGAGCTCATTTGAGCATCATTTCCCAAGTTTAGTTATCGTCCCATATGACCAGCCAGGTTAAAGGACGTTAAAAAAATTGTATATATCATTGAAGCATAACATTTATGTTATATACAGTTTTCATTATTTTTTTATATTTTATATGTCATATATAACACTTTCCAAGTTGTTCCATGCTATTGGTTTCAATTTTAAGCTTCTTCCTAAACTTTGTTCAAGCGGAGTCAAGCTTCATTTCAGCTCCTTTATTTTATTCGCAGAAATGGAAAAGAAAACCGAATTGTTTTACATAGCGATAGCATTTAAAAGATTTGACTATTACGTTAGCCCAGTATATTCCCTTCTTTTTCTTCTACTACATGGAAGTACATAATTTGACCATTTCTGCTACTGTTTAACTCGTTTAGAATAATGTATATAAAAAAATAATCTTTTGTGAGGAAAGCTTATTTTGGAACAGCTAGAGAAGGTCATGAGAAAGGAACACATTAGATTTTTATAATTAGAGCTCGGAAATTTACGAGCTAAGAATGATCTATATAATATCCTTAGACTTTTAAATTTATGAAAATATGATCTAAAATTATTTAAAATCGAGCTATCTAATGACACTAAATTTATGAAAATATGACATAAATTGTGAAAAGAATCTGAACCTTTACATTCATATGACTTTCTCCCCATATTCTACAGCAAACTATTCTTAAAATATCTGATGTGTTCCATTCACATGACTTGCTTGAACTGTTATGCAAATAAATTTCCTACAGAAGCTAAACAAGAGGAAATAAGTAAATACACTGGGGCTAAAGCGACAATGAAATGTGTGACAGGAGTAAAAAAAAATACATATGGACGATTTCCTTTTTACAAAACTATACGTATTTTAAATTTGACACCAATAACAAGGAAAATCTCGGAAATGCTAGCTCCACAACAAAAATAAATTTGATATACATTGTGTGTTTGGAGGAGATAAACGTTTTTCGTATAGAAAAATCTCATGTGTTCCATTCACATAACTTTCTCTAGCTATTCCATAAACTATTAGTGTAAAATATTATTGTTTTATCTACTTCATGCTAATCGAGATAAACATTAGCAAAATGGTTCTTTCTATTTGCTTTCTTGCAAGTAGAAGGGAAATAGGAAATACATTAGGCTAAAGGGATAGTCAAATCTTTCAAAAGCTGGTCGCTATGTGAAACAATTGATGTTTGGTTCACTTAACATGGTCTGGTTCCAGAAACGTTAGGTAGTTTAAAATTGAATCCAATAACAATGAATATCTGGAAAACAGTCAAAACGTATACGACATAAATTATGTGTTTTAACGAGATCTACATGTTTTGTGAAGTACATTTTCTGTCTATGTCTTACGTTTAACCGTTAGTCAAACGATATAAAACTCTTCCTGAATAAAAAGGTCTTCAGAGGCTATACCCAGAAAATTTAAAGTGTAAGTTTTATTTGTGATATTAATATCCTTTATATCTGGTATTTCAATCAAAATCTTTAGAGACATTTTTGAGAAAAACAAAATTTCAAAAAAAAGTTTCATGTAAAGTGTAGTTTGTGGTGAGAGGATTTTCTTGTACATCTTCTTGTCGCATCCTTAGAAGTTACTAAAGGTAAATACCAAGTTTGATATTCAACGGTCTTTCGCTTTTTAGCTATGCTGTCCACAGACACACATACGAACTTTTTTCCTAAAAATGTTTTTTTCTGGATTCAGGGGGCATAAAAACATGTACTGCCGGTGAAATACATTTGGGTGTAATACAAAAGCTCCTCTAACGCTATGTACATTGTACATACGTGTTAGATAATAATTACTAATTCCAGAATGCCAAAGTGCATTACTTAGTCTAGTGGATGTATGAAGTGTTAATAAACATTTAGATCGCAGGGACACTTACTGTCCTCTAAGACATGCTCCAGAGTTGCACATGATCAAGAACAATGGAAGAGCACATGAATCTTGGGGGCGCATGGACGCTGTGTGGTGATCTTGTTGTCGGCTGAGGAATGGGGAGGGTCACATGGTCCTGGAAGATTAGCAACGCCCGAGATTATTCCGCCTCCTTGTTGATATTTACGGGCATCGCCCTGTTGTGTGGAACAGTGGCGCGTCCTACCGCAGCGTTTCCATAAATAATGTAATGCTACATCTCCTAATAACAGTTTAGGCATTTGTTTATGGCAACTAGGTGCTCATTGTTCTGGTGTCTTAATTACATAGACGCGGTCAAGTGCACGGAAACGTGCCGAGGTCTTTGATTTCTACTGTCCAAGACAAGGTAACAATCAAAATGATATATTTTTACTTTATCTACACGTACTATGTGCATACTGTATGGAGAAGGCCCACTTAAAAATTCTATACCAAGATTTCACCAGAAGTAGATGATTTAGAATCCCCTGTATCCATAAAAAGCATTTTTAGAAAAAGGTCCGTGTGTGTCTTTGTGTCCTTGAACACGATAACCCAAAAACAAAACGTCGGTAAAATCCAAACTTGGAATTTAAGTTTAGTATCTTCCAGGGATGCGACACGATGGTTTTGAGAAAATTAGCCGCACCACAAATTATCCTTTACATGGAAGATTTTTCGAACATTTTGATTTTTTGACAGATGATTTTGATTAAAATATCATATATTAAAATATTTATATTGCAGATAATATGTATATCTTGAATTTGCTGGGAATAATCTCTTTATTCTGAATGAATTTTGCTGAATTTTGCGTAATTAGTAAACCGCAAGAGATAGACAAAAACTTACTGCACACAATTTTTTTGGTAGTGTTTAACACCCGCTTTAACTACTTATGGCACCGCAGGCGGTGACACTGATGATGCAAGAATGATGATGGAGCACCAGTGTAATGCGATGGCAGGAGAAACCGGAGAACCAGGAGAAAACCCGCCCCAGCGCCGCTTTGTCCACCACAAATCTCACATGCGGTCGCTTGGGAACGAACCCGGGCCGTCTGGGTCAGAGGCGAATGGTGTAACCACTGCGCGGCCCTGCTACTCAAAAGACGTCACTTTAAGACACACAATTTAGGCCACTTACAGTTTTTATAGAGTCGACCACTTCCGAGATAGGTACTTATTATTGGTTTCAGTTTTAAAACTATGCAAATTTTCAAAAACGGAAAGTCACCTTTTATAGTATTTGATTATTGTTTTAGCCTAGTATAATCCCTTCTTTTCCTTCTACTTACAAGGAAGCAATTAATTAGCCCATTTTTGCTAAAGTTTATCTCAAATAGCATAATGAAGATAATCATTTGTAAGAAGAGGTAGAATGGATTACATAATATTTTTTCCTGTAAAGTCCTATTAAATTCCGGTAAAAACATTATTTTCAAAAATCTGATGTATACCATTCACATTACTTTGTCAACCTGTTCTGCCTATAACTAGGAGGAAGATTGTAATTTATATTTTCAAGGCAATTACAATGAAATTCATTTTTCTACAAACTTTAAACATTACACTTTTATCGTTGATTACTTCAAGGCTATGGTCATCATCATACCTAATCTATTGCTGCTTTTACAAAACATACAAGAAACTTTTCATTAAATAACTTCAATACAAAAGTTAAAACGTAATTAATATAATTAAAACGCAGACTATTACAATTGTTCTCTCCATCGTTTATCAGGTAAGGGCAGCTCGTGTCTTATCCTAGAAGGGAGGGCAGTGTGATGTATATAGATTCTCCTCTATCGGAGCGGAGGCGATTCTTGGTTTTGAAAAGCCGGAAGTTACTGTGTATTAAACGACAAAGTAAAATTCTTTATTCAACATACTTATACAATAATAGTTTGTAACTCAAAATTGTTCATGGCTGTTATCAAATTGAATAAATAAATAAGTACAATATTGCTTAAAATCTTGAAGGAAACGTGAACAAGTAATAATCAATGAGATATGAGCATGTTAATCTCGGCAACTGCGACCAAGTACTGATTTATTGCGGACTACCATCCCCGGGGGAGGGATGATTGGAGGGGGAAATCATAGGCCAGCACACAGGAAACGACACAGCAGGGCAGAGACGCACGGAAGTCCTTAACAGTTTCACCAGATGGCAGCCCTGGAGTGCCACGGAGGCTAAACAGCCGCCGGGAGGCCGGAAGGAGACCTCTACAACGGCACCTAACCTCAACCAGCGTAATCAGAGGAAACAGTTTTACTTGGAGCAAGCAACCATACCATCTGCCTGCAAAGCTTCAGCCACACCTGCCGCCGAATTGAAAGATGAAGAAGGGAAATGAAATGAAGGAATGAAAGGAAAGAAACAATGGTAGATATTCAGCTTCCCGGTATTTGCCTTAGCAGCCTCAGGAAATCCACGAAAAACCCCAGGGCTAGAGTGCGAGGTCAATGGGGGAGCGAACCCGGACGCCCGAATGCCATTCAGTCCCAAACGAAACACCCGAGTCACCCGACTCGGTATCAATACTTAGGCGTAATATCCAATTTTCTTTCGCATCTTTAAATGAAACAATTCATTTGGCAACACAATGACCATCAGCTTTATTAAACTGATACCTATATTGAAAAATCATGCACACAAATTTATTTTCATATGGTAATTTTAGTATTTTATAAGTTTCATTTATATATAGGTATATATGTATATAACATGTGCATATGGTACGCTTGGAATATAATTATTTACGAATTGTATTTTATAACTTTGTTAACAGTTATTGCTATTGTTCACAGTTTCCAATATGTTTTTTATCCCTCTATTGTTCATATGCTTTGTTTATCTCAGCTTTCAGTTGGGGCAAGCTAATTTAGCAACTATTCTCTCTCTCTATCTCTCTCTCTCTCTCTCTCCCTCCTTTGTCTATAAAGAATGTCCATTGCAGCACCTTTGTATGGAAAAACCCATTATTTCCTGAATGTGCTACCCACTATTGTGGAAAGCATCTCGCAATTGTGTAAAGCGGTGTTCTCCACTGGGTGGAACGCTTGCTTGTATGTTGTAAGCAGCAAATTAGAAGGAATGGGTGAAGTCATCACGCGGTGCTACGCGGGGTTAAGATAGCCCACCTCTGTCTTTTCTACTTCTGGGTTCATATTCTATAGCATCACTCGTGGTAGTTGATCTGGACTCATACATTCAACGGGCTTCAGCCATGTTTTTGATATTTTATAATCCTGGAATGAGATTTTTAAACACTTGCGGTGCCACGACTTGTATTCTAGAGGTCGTGGGTTCGATTCTATGGTCGGCTTTTCTGAGCCACAGGCTTTATCCTGGGACTTCCACGGGTACCAGCGATTGCTGGGAAATTTCATTACATCACCGAATTTTGCTGCCCATCATTTCCTGTTCCCATAACTTCCTTGTCAATTGTTTCAGAGTTGAAGGACCAGGCAATGGCGTTCGGCTGGATGGTGACTTGCACATAGTGGGGGAGGTTATCCTGACCTCACTCTGCGACCTAACCTAGGCTGCTTTCGGGCTAGGGCACTCGGGGAACATCGGGAAATATAGGTCTCTCCCCTAATTCCTCTCTCCTTGGGCTCACGTAAGTCACAAAGCGACCTAAGGATCCACTTGCGGTGTTCTGCCCCGTCTACAAGTTAACCCTAATCGAATCCGTGTAATTATAAACTAAAGAACTAAGGGTTGGCCTAGGTGAGCGGCAAAGAGAGGAGTACGGACTGATTTTGTCTGACTGGAAGACATGCACCGCAACGGAAGTCTACATAAGCCCCTTACATATTTACGCATTATTGGCTTTATATACAAAGTATTTCACTCAAACATTATCCAGGTCAGTTTCAGGCTTAGGAGCAAAGGAAAGATGCGAGAGTATGACACATTAAACGGAATGACAGAACTAGGTTTAGTTTATTGTTAGTACCATAACTACGATTCTATGCACACGAATATGCATGAGCAACAGCGATTATCCGAATGGTTTCATAGTGGTTCAAGCATCTCTTAACCGTAGTGAGTAACGTTATGTTCGGCAGAAGGAAGATTATATTCATTCAATGGATCGATTTATTTGTGATTAGTATAAAACTGGTGTGCCAAGGGCACCCTGGTGGTATTGCATTAACTGCTAAACCAGATTCATTGAATGAACAAGTGCTCATGTAAACAGAGACACGTGCACAAAAGCGAATCAAGTGTACGTTCATTGGCTAATTACGTGTATCAAAAGGTACACGATACATCGGTTACAAAGTAGTTCGTTGAGTACTAACAAGAACTACTGGATTCTCTGTGTATTACGTATCAACTAACTGTATGATTAACGTGGTAATATGCAGCAAAATGAATTTAAAGTAAGCAATCAAATTAGAAATGAGTGAATATCATGCTGGCGAGCTTTGGAAGCGAGAAGGTGAGACGGTTAATAAACCGGCATAGCCGAACAATTGCATTTTGTAAAACAGTGCAGAGGTAAACCTTTAACGAGTGGTGAGAAAGTTGTAATTGTGACTTTTTTCATAAAATATATAAGAAATATCCCACGATGACCATGAAAGATGTTAATGTGACAACAGAATGTACAGGGGTGTTTGTGCATTAAGAATAAATTCCGCGCGCAGTGAAAGGTCACGCAATTTAACCACACCTGGAAAATCAAGGGAGTGTAAAACATCTGTGTTAGAAGTTCAGTGTGACGAAATTCTTAGGTATGCAGTGCGTCAAAAAACGCATTTCTTTCACATTAATGGGGTATATAAAGTCAAGAAACTACTTGCATTTTTGAACGATGATTCCGACTTTCCTATGTTCAAGCAAACATCTTTTTATAAGCTCTGATTTAACATTGATCGAAATGTTTTAGAAAAGAATGGGTAAGAATATTATTGCTGACCTAGTAAAATCCGCGTACTCAGGAAGGTCGGAAACAGTAATTCTCGACAAAACATGGGTACTTACACAAAATGGTCACACAAATTCCCATGTATGGGTAGACACAACCATTAAAAGAGTAAAATACAGGCAGAAGAAGATTAAGGGAGAGGGGAGGAGCAGAACTCTGATCTGGATGGAATACAGAGCCTCTTTCAGATTCAGCTTAGGTACTTTTTCGCATTTATTTTCGTGCTGTGATTTTAAATTTCTTATTTACATTTTTAGTTTGAAGCGGTATACGCAATTGATATCTAATCAATAGAGTGTTTCCAAACAATCCCGCGAAGAGGTTAACAGATAGAAGGAAAGCGATGATGGTTCCACGCGGCTATTTCCCTTGAGGCCCGTGGTTACGAAAGTAATCACGCTACCCCTCCAATGAGAGCAGGAAAGCGGAAGAACATTCTGTGCTTTGTTTACATGAGAACAAATTCATCCGGTGAAAAGATTAGAAATGTATCTAGTTAGTCTAAAGATACTATGTGTGGTGACTTTTCGTGAAAAAGTTTCTGTTATATTTAATATTTAGAATTCATTAAATAAGTCTAACTATCCTAAGGATTGCGACGGAGCATTTGTCAGAAGAGTTGCAGAGTTCCTGACTGTGATTCCTCTCTTGAAACTCAGCGGCAGCATGCAACTCTTACCAATAAATAAACGGAATGAAGTTGAAGTAAATACTTAAAAATACAGATAATGAGCCAATGTTTTCAAAGATTCTTTAAATAGACAATAGGCTAAACATGATTATTTAGGGAGTGTCTTTTTGTATTCAAATATACCCCGCACATGTGGATCCAATTCAGTTAAGGAACTGGGGATAACACTTCGAAATTGTATATTAGTATCGATTTTTCTGTAAATTTTGCATTTGTTATGTTAATACGGCTATCAAATTTCATTAAAATTAGATAAATACTTTGAAGTATCTGATTTTTTAAAAACATCATAATTTAATTGTATTGTATAATCAAAATGTTACACGCGTTTCAAAATATGATAAAATTGGTTGATATGCTTTGAACCAAACACAAAAACTTTATGCATTGGTATTTCAATAACTTTAATTACTTAAATATGATAATTTTTTAAAAGTTAGATATTTTAATGCAAAAATAATACTATTTCATGAAATAATTGGTGTTAAGATCATTTTTATGATTAATATTACAATAGATACTTCTGCATATTATTTAGTGTCAATTGTAAACAATAACTGAGACTTGTGGAACATCTTGAAGGTTTAAAAATGTAGTTTTGAGAAAAACCAATATACCGAGTAGCATGGACAATGTTGAGAGGTGTGTGGTATGACAGGTATCTCAGGCTTGGTATGGAAAATTCTAGGTAAACCATGCGGGAGACTGAGGCAGCTACATCTGTACCATGTTTCGGTTTCCCTCAGCTACCAAGGTAAATACCGGATTGGATGTTTAATACCACGGCCTAAATATCTACCTTCAATCTAAAACAATAGTAACACTGAAAATAAATCGTATTTGTGCTGTCATTTATCCTCAGACAGTTAAAGCAATAAACTGGACGGCAACTAACCCCATCTGTTTGTGGCGGAGCTTGCAACACTATATTAGCACTTTTGCATTTCATTATTTTATTCATTAATTTGCACAGGTTTAGTAAAGGAAATATATTTGTTTCAGTAACCAAGACTTGGCAGATCGCAGAACAAAATACGAGGGTAAGAATGTGTTTTTGTATACGCCAAGGGTACTTCTTTTGTCAATCCAGAAATACAAGTGCTTTTGAAAGAGCAAAGTTTTGGTGCATTAAACGTCTAAGTAACAGGGAGTTTCTCAGAGACAGATTTTTTCCCTAAAAGTAGTTCGGGACTTTTTCATTATAAAAAGTGGTCACATGAGTAAAATACAATGAACTTCCAAAACTAATCACATGATAATTATATTTTCGCGGTACTTAGTAACCAATTAGAAATGGTCCCGAAGCTTGGGCATTTTGGGTGTAAAAGCAGAGTGACAGCTGTATGTACGGGGCTGTATTTAGATAAGTTCTGTTTTGTAGTGTTGGTTCTCGATTATGTGACATTCTTATGCCAAATAGTGCAGTTATCGCATTAGTTGATGTGTCAGTTTTATACCGCGTAATAGTGAAGTAAGCGATAACTATTGACGACCGTAGAAATGAGAAACTTTGCACCAATTATAAGCTTATATTACTAAATCTACAAGAACTATGTCGGGAGTCGCTCGACGGATTAGTGCCTCAATAGTAATAAATATGAGTAAACATAATTAAGTGCCTCAATAGTAATAAATATGAATAAACATAATCAATTCTGAGGAAACTTAAGTGAAGTGCTTATGTTACTGAGTCTACCCATGGTAACATGCCCCTGTCATCCTCCTACCCTGAGTGAGAGTCTAATTTGTGTGTTCTACATGGATGAGCTTAGCCGGCGCATCACCGAACGCCGAGGAGGTATGTACATACTTATTTGTAAAGCATTTCACTGGCACTAATTCAGACCGACTCCAAGGTAGACGAAAGAGTTGCGACAAGCTAAAATGTATGGTATAAGAAGGCGAGACCACGAAAGACTATCTGCACTGTACCATCTGACTATGGACGTTAGACTGGATGGCACAGTGGCACCATCTGTTTGGCGTAAAGCAAAGGTACGGAAATGAGACCTTAAAGACCACATACTGTTAAGAGGTATCTTACCTAAGTTTTACATCGTGATATGACCATGTTGTTAAAGCAAAATAAAATTTTAAAAAAAATCTGATGTTACACTCACATGACTTTCTCTAGCTGTTCTACAAACAAACTTCTCACAAAAGATTGTTCTTCTTTTTAGAGCATGCTATTCGAGCTAAGCATTAGTAGAATGATCTTTTTACTTAGTTCCTTATAAGTAGAAGAGGACTAAGAGAATACCCTAGGCTAAAGCGGCAGTCATATGTTTTAAAGCTGTCGTTATGCCATTGTCATAAGTAATACCACGGGTGTTTTCATCTTGGCAATAATCCACGGTTCTATTGTAACATTTACATTAGTTCTCAAATGGTAGATGACGCATTCGACTTACCAAATGCTTTTTTTTTTTTTTTTCCTTTCTTCACTACCTCCTGAATTATGGCCGACTACGCCTACACATAATGTATGACTATCGATAGTAAGAATATAAATAGGCAACAACTATTCTATTTCAGAATTCAATAAACAATACATGAAATGGAAACAAAATCTGTTTTATTTCAGGTTATTACACTCATCTCATACTTAAGAAATACAAATAATTATTATTTTCACTCCTTTTTTTAACTAAAAACGTTATGAACTAGATAAAACTTAGTGAAGGTTGACTGCCCGGATTGTTACCTTGTTACCAATAACCAAGTTAGGGAATTAAATATACGAGCATCAGCTGCGATAAGATTTTTCGACTATATCGCTCCAGTCAGATGACCGCGATTGGCTGAAGTTGCCTAATCTCAGCCATTCCATTGACGCTTTAATAGTGGAGCTGAATTGTCATTGATATTCGCCTCTTTGCTTGACCAGGAGTGGACCAAAAGAAATACCGACACCTCCTGTCTGAGAAGACAATTGAAACCAATGACAAGGAATATTTCGGAAACGGTTACCTTTACAACAAAAATGCAAAGGACATAAATAATATTTTGACAATATAAATGTTTTGTGCAGTAAGATTTTGTCTATCTCTTACGGTTTATCAATTAAACAAAATTCGGCAAAATTCTTTCAGAATGAAGAGGGTTTCAGACGCTATTCCCAGAAAATTCAAGATATACATTAAATCTGAGATGAAAAAATATTCTTAATATACGGTGTTTTAATCGAAGTTGTTAGAATAGCTTTTGAGAAGAACAACATTTTGAAACTTTGTTCAATGTAAAGGGTGGTTGGGGATAGGAGGATTTTCTTGAACATTTTTGTGTCGCATCCTTGGCAGATACTAAACATAAATACCGAGTTTGGTATTTCACGGTCTTTTCGTTTTTTGGCATGCTGTCCAAAGACACACGGACCTTTTTCTAAAAATCTGATGTGTTCCATTCACATGAATTTCTTTACAGCTCTGTAACAAATCATTGTTAATAAGATTATTCTTCTAGCCACTTCAGCTAATCGAGATAAGCACTAGCAGAAATAGTTCAATTACTTAGCTCCTTATAGGTGGAAGGGAAATAAGGGAATACACTAGGTTAAACTGACAGTCACGTGTTTTAAAATGTGGTTGCTATTGAAATCCACTTCTATGCGCGGCCATGAGTTGACAAGTACCTGTATGAGAAAAACAATAGCAAGGAATATCTCGAAAACTGTCTATTCCAGGAAAAAAATGTATATGACATAAATTGTGCGTTTTAAGAAGCTCTACATTTTTATGTAGTAAGTTTTAGTCTATCTAGTATACTTAACTAGTTATGCAAAATTCATACAGAGTAAACAGGTATTCAGAAGCTATAAGATTCAAATATATATTTTATGTGTGATGGGCATGGCTATAATATGTATTATTTTAATCAAAACCGTTAAAGCCATTTTTGAAAAAAAAACAAAATTTCCGAAAACTTTTCTATGTAAAGGGTAATTTATTGAAAATCTTCGTGTTGCATCCTTGGAAGATACCAAATAGAAATACCAAGTTTGGTATTTAACGGTATTTTCTTTTACGAGCTATGCTGTGCATAGACACAAACATTTTACTAAAAGTTTTTTTTGGATTCAGGGGTTCGAAAACATGTGTCTCGGTATTGAAATTTTGCGTGCAATGCAATACCTTCTCAATACATTATGCACATTATTTGATTTTATTGAAAACTGTGTCGCATCCTTGGAAGATAACCAAGTTTGGTACTAACGGTATTTTCGTTTTTGAGTTATTATGTCCGCAGACACACGCACACACGCACCTTTTTCTAATTTTTTTTTGGATTCAAGGGATCCCAAAACTTGTATTTCCGGAGAAATCTCGGTATCGAAATTTTGGCTGCAATGCAATACCTTCTCTATACATTGTCACATAGTACGTTTAGAGAAAGTAAAAGTGCTTTTTTTCGGACTCAGAGGATCTCAAGACACATATTTCCGGTGAAATTTCGACATCGAATTTTTGGATGGAATACAATAACTTCTCTATCCACTAGGTACATCATATATACGGGCTAGAGAAAGTAAAAATATGATGTGTTCCATTCGCTGTTAATAAAACAAACTTTTCTTACAAAATTGGTTTAATTGTTTTTTTCTCACAAGTCGTGTGTAGGGCAGGAATTAGATAGGTAGAGTTTATTCTTTTATCTATATCATGATAAACATTAGCAATGTTGACTCATTACTTGCTTCTTTGTAAGTAGTAGTACTTCCTGTAGCTTCTAAGTGGAGCATACGGCACCGATACGATGTTTCCTTGATTGGATTTGAATGTCTAGTTCGTGAGTTCGCCGCTATACACCAGGTGACGAGGAATCATATCGTCGCTCACAGGACGAAATCACGATTTTTGGATGTGATGGTGGAATTTTACGCGAAAACCGTGCAAATAAACATTAATACGGGCCACTTTACTGCCCTTCCAAAGGAAGCTATGCTAAGGATTTTTGCGTGTGAAAAATGCATCACCCTCCACCAGGTTTGAAGCTGCACAGTTGGGTTGTAGAGGCTAACATGTTAAACGCTATTTCACGGAGAGCGACTTCTAAGTAGAAGAGGTGAATAAGGAAATGCACAAGGCTAAAGCGATACTCAATTTTTTAAAGGTCATTCGCTATTTGAAACAATTAAAATTCGGTCTCTTTGCTTAATATAGGTAAATAAAAGAGATACGAAGAGAAAGAAGACTTGGCATTTGAGAAAGATTTAAGTAGCTTAAAATTGAAACCAATAACTCGGAATATCTCGCAAACTTATTTATACAAAAAATGTATGACATAAATTATGTGTTTTAACGGGATCTACATTTTTTGTGGTGTAAGCTTTTGTCTATCTCTTGCGGTTTACTAGCTGCACAAAACTAACACAGAAGTCATCCAGAATGAAGACCTCTTGGGAGGCAATTACTATAAAAATTAAGGCATACATTTAGTTTATTATGAAAATATGTTAAACATATGACATTTTAATCAAAATCGTAACAGCCATTTTTTAGAAAATCAAAGTTTTCGAAATTAGTTCCATGTAAAGGACAGTTGGGGATGAAGAATTTTCTTGAAAATCTACGTGTCGTATCCTTGGGAGATACTAAACTCAAATGCTATGTTTGGTATTGAGCTATGCTGCACACACACACACACACACACACACACACACACACACACACACACTTTCACGAACATATTTATAATAAAATTGCGTTTTAAACAGGGGGTTTCAAAACATGTATTTCCGGTGAAATCTCGGTATCGATTTTAGGTGGAATGCAACACCTTCTGCATCACTGTGTGCATTAAAACTCTGATGTGTTCCATTCACATAGCAGTCTCTGGCTATTCCATATACAAGCTATTTTTATAAAAGATTATCTTATTTGCATCGTGCTAATAGAGATACACCTTAGCACAGTTAAACGTATTACTTGTTTCCTTGTAAGTAGAAGGGAAATAAGGAAATACATAAGCTAAAGCGGTGAAAAAAATTGCAATTCGGTCCGCTTTGCATGGTCCCGTTTGAGAAAACTTAATATCTCGAAAGCGGTCAGCTCTTCAAGAAAAACTTATATAGCATAAATTATGTGTTTTAGCGAGATCTACGTTTGTTGTGCAGTAAGTTTTTGTTTAGCCGTTACCCAAATGTTGCAAAACTCATCCCGGGTTAAGAGGTCTTCAGAGCCTATTCCCAGAAAATTCAAAATAAGCATTTTATACGTGGTATAACATATCTTTAATATACGGTATTTTAATCAAAGTTTTAGTATCATTTTTGAGAAAAACAAGATTTTGCATGTAAAGGGTATGTGGCCGGGGAAAATCTTCGTGTCGCATCCAATGGAGGATACCAAAACACAAATATCAAGTTTGGTATTTAACGGTCTTTTCGTTTTTGAGCTATGTTGTCCGCTGACACACACTAACCTTTTTCTAAAACGGTTTTCTTAGACTCATAAAACCTCAAAACATATATTTCCTTGAAATCTCGACATCGAATTTTTGAGTGGAATACAACCTACTTTCTCTGGCTACTATGTACACAGGTATGCACACATGGTCTAGACAAAGTAAAATTTGTAGTTAAATAAACGTGGTTTACTTGTTTTTTTAGATTACTCTTTCTTTTTATATAGCACTTTGTGGACTACTGACAAAATTTTCGCCAGAATTCCGCTTCCTGGCATAACAGTAAAATTTTGCAACGCCTGACGCATCACAAGTAAACTCCGACCTGTGTTAAGCTGTTTTCCAAAAGTACCTTTTCTAAGAAATCTATGCATTCGTAACCTTATTTTGGATGTCTACGTGCTGAGTTTTCCCGTCAGTAATGTACTAAGTTAGTCTTTGTTAGTTCACTGAAAACTTTCAAAGTAGTTGGCCCTTCCTTTGGCTTAAGCCAGTATAGTTTTCCTCGCTTTAGAGTGTTCAGTCTGCCAAAGTAGCATCTGCTGAGATTTGTCCTTAAAGTAAGGCTGATTACCCGCACTGTCATTAGCAAACAAAGGCATGTCCAAGCATTTACGCCAGGACGAAAGGAAATTAGAACTTTACGTTATAACATCGCAGATAGCAATTCACCACGTCCCTGTTCAGTCTGTTGGCTGTGCAAACCAATCACGAGATCGCGATTTATTTTTTTTATTATTATTATTATTATTATTATTATTATTATTATTATTATTATTATTATTATTATTATTAATTTCTTATAGATAAGAACTACACAAATGCAATTTCTTATGTCACAGTTTTACTTTCTCTAGCATGTATATACATAGTGGATAGAGAAGGTAGTGTATTCCACCTAAAACTTCGATATCGAGATTTAGAAATACGTGTTTTGAGACCCTTGAATGTAAAAAAACATTTTTAGACACATGTTCTTATGTATGTGGCTGTCTCTCTCTCTCTCTCTATCTCTCTCTCTGTGCTGTGTGTGTATATTTTAGTGGGCAGCATAGCTCAAAAATGAAAAGTCGTTTAAATGCCAAACTTGGTATTTAAACTTCCAAAGATTTTCAAGAAAATTGCCCCACCGCTGACTACCCTTTACATGTAACATTTTTCGAAAATGTTGATTTCCTCAAAAATGGCTCTTAACAATTTTGATTAAAATGCCCTACGTTTAACACACGAGGGTGATACAATTTACAGAGTTACAGTATCTTACTCTATTTCTCTACGTAATCGTAACCGGTGTTTCAATGCTATGTTATACTCTTCCACCGCTAAAGATCTGAGCCAAGATGTGGTTTTCACCGGTTGCGAAAACTTTTCCGCCCAAAAAGTCATATATAGTAACCAAATGAAACACCGGTTTTTCTGAACTATGTGATCAACATTTGTTTTCAATTCCTTCATAACGATTGATGAACTTCCACTCTAGTCTTTGTCGGGTACAATGGTTCTTCCTTGATTACTCGTCAATTGTGTGCCATTTCCTCACTGAAGACTCGTTCATTGCAATATCGCTATACACTTGCGTTATTTGCCTTTAATATTCGATTGACCGAACATTTTAATTAAAAAAAACGAATAAGTTCTTTAGGTAGAAAAGTGTAACATCGGCATTGAAAAATTCTACCATGTGGCAATAAATATCTTGACAGTATGGAGATTGTGTTAACAAATATAGTAAGGTATTGTAACTTTGCAAAGCAATTTTGTATTGATATCTTTCGTTATTAATTAATTATGTCAAATTGTCTGTAACTTTCTGGATAGTTCTCATATTTTCATGACAAACGAAAAGTATATCTTGAATTTTCTGGAACTAGTCTATGAAGGCCATTCTGAATTACTTCTATATAACTTGTGTATAAGCGGTAAATCGTAAGAGATAGACAAAAACGTTCTGTGCAAAAATGTAAATCTCGTTAAAGCACATAATTAATGTCATATACATTTTTCTGTTGAGTAAACCGTTTTCGAGATATTCCGAGTTATAGGTTTCAGTTTTAAACTACTTTAACTTTTCTCAAACGAGAAGTCAGCTTGCAGGCAAAGAGAACCAAATTTCAATAGCGACCGGCTTTTAAAACACTATCGCTTTAGCCTGTGCATTCCCTTATATCTCTTCTACTTTAAAGAAGACAATTCTAGTAATGTTATCATGATGCAGATAAAAGAATACCCTTTTGTATGAAATATTGTTGGCAGAACAGCAAGAGAAAATCGTGTGAATGAAACACTTCATATTTTTACTTTCTCTATACGCACTATGTACATAGTGTGTAGAGAAGGTATTGCACTCCACCAAAAATTCGATACCGAGATTTCACCGGAAATATATGTTTTAGGGTCCCCTGTATCCAAAAAAAGGATTTTCAGAAAAAGGTCCATGTGTGTGTGTCCGTGTGTCCGTGTGTCCGTGTGTCAGTGTGTCCGTTTGTCTATGAACACGATAACTCAGAAACGAAAAGTCGGTAAAATACCAAACTTCGTATTTAAGTTTAGTATCTTCCAGGGATGCGACACGAAGATTTTGAGAAAAATCCCCTCACCCCAAACTACCCTTTATATGGAAATTTTTTCGAAATTTTTGATTTTCTAAAAATGGCTCTAACGATTTTGATTAAAACATCACCTGACAAATAAAATGTATATTTTGAATTTTCTGGGAATAGCCTCTAAAGACTACTTTATTCTGGATGAATTTTGCATAACTACTAAACCGTAAGAGATGGACAAAAACTTAACACACAAAAAATGTAGATGACCTTAAAACACACAATTTATGTTACATATATTTTTTTCGTGGAGTTGATAGTTTTTGAGATATTCCTTTTTCTTGGTTTCAGCTTTGAAATACATAATTTTCTCATACAGGAATTCGTCAACTCCTAGCCATACAAACAAAGGAACATCAGTCACTTAGCAACCAACTTTTGGCTTTCCCTTTAACCTATGGTACTCCCTTTTTTTTTTTTTTTTAATGTAGTTTTAACGTCCTTTAACCTGGTTTGATCATATCGGACGATGAATGCAATTGATGATATGATGCTCAAATGATCTCGGAGTCCATGGAGCTTAAAGTTACTCGACATTCGTCTTCTCAGGATAAGGGAAAACCCCGAAAAAAACCTTATCGGGGTAACTCACCCTAAGCGAGATTCGAACTCACGACCTTTTGAACGTGAGGCGGACATGCTACCACCACGCTACCCAGGATGGCTTGGTACTCTCTTATTTCGCTTCTACTTACAATAAAGCAAGAAATAAGACTATTTCTGCTAATTTTTCTCGATTAGCATGAAATAAATAAAAGATTAACAATAATTTGTTACAGAGATATAGAGAAAGTCATCTGAATGGAACACATCAGATTTTTTATATTTTATTTCAGTATTTTATTTCTCTATCCACTATGTACATTGTACATACGGACTAAAGAAAGTAAACATGTGATGTGTTACTTTCACATAACTTTATCTTGTCTGCAACAAGCTATTCTAACTAAATTTTATTCTTCTATTTACTTCATGCTATTCGTCATAAAAAATAGCAGAAATTGGTTACTACGCATTTCCTTGTAGGGAAGAAAAAAACAACATACTAAAGCGATAGTTAAATATTTTAAGAGAGGATGTTAAGTGTCCATTGAAACTCCGTTCTCTTTCCATGAAAAGAATGAAAAATGTAAATAACGAAATAAAGTAGAAATGTTGGAAAATTTTACCCGAAAACAAGGAATACTTACAAATGGTTAACTCAAAAATAACTGACACAAATTATGTGTTTTAAAGTAATCTGCGTTTTTTTGTTTGTTTGTTTATTAAGATTTTGTCCATCTCTTACATATCACCAATTACGCAAAAGTCATCCAGAAGGAATAGGGCTTCATATGATATTTCCCAGAAAATTCAATGTGTACATTTTGTTTGTTGTTTTGTTGTTAGCCATTTTTGAGAAAATCAAAAAGCTGAAAAATCTTTCATATAAAGCATTAGGGGTGAAAATCTTCGTGTAGTACCCTTGGAAGATAGTGAACTTTTTTCACAAACACAGATACATAGAATAAGACAGATACCCGGAAGTTTTTCGGAAAATATTTATTTTCTATCCAGGGTTCCTCAAAACATGTATTTCCGGTAAAATCTGGGTATAAAATTTTGGGTGGCAAAAATATCTTCTCTACCTACAATGCATATTGTAGGTGGTAGAGAAAGTAAATAATGCTAGTAGAAAGTGAATCGGGTTTTATTTTGTCAACTGTCTGTGTTGGTTAGTTGTTACCTCTCATTCTTACATGAAGGAAATTGAGTTTTATTTATGGAAGGTCTTTACTTACTTCGATTGTCAGCATCCCATTCTACATATAGTGGGTGCGAAAGACTTGGCTACTTTACTGCACTTTATAGTCAACATCACAACAAGAGAGGGATTGGTACTGCCAACCAACAGAAATATTGGTGCCTTGGCTACTTTACTGACCTTTTCTCAGAAGCCTTTCTATCATAATTGAGGTGCGTGTCGTAAAGTCTACTACATGGGACCAACAGCTTTATTTACTCCCAAAGGAAATCATGCTAAGGATTTTTACGCCCAAAATCCATCGCCCTCCGCCGGGTTTGAACCCGGTACCTTGGGAACCAGAGGATAGCATGTTACCCCTAGACAACGGAGGGCGACACCACATGGAGTAATTTTGCTTTTGCCAATTTTATGGGGGAAATATTATACGTTCTATTCACATACTTTCTGTATTTATTCCTATAGAAATATTCGTATAAAGGTTTTATTCTTCTATATAGTTCTTTTTTACTTTCCCTACACGTACCATGTACACAGTGTATAGAAAATGTACTGTAATCTACCTAAAAATTATATGCCGAGATTTCACAAGAAATACATGCTTTTGTTCCCCCTGAATCCAATATGCAGTTTTATAAAAATGTCCATATGTGTGTTTGTGTTGTGTCTTTGGGCAGCATAGTGCTCAAAAACAAAAAGTCCGTTAAATATCAAATTTGATATTTAAGTGCAATATCTTCCAAAGTGCGACACGAAGATTTTCAGAAAATTCTTACACCCAAACTACCGTTAAAAGTTCGAAATATTTGATTTTCTCCAAAATGGCTCTAACAATTTTAATCAAACTCCTTTGTATTTAAGAAATGTACATGACAAACAAAATTTAAATCTTGAATTTTCTGGGAATACTCTCTGAATATCTCTTTATTCTAAATATTTTTTTTAGTTTTGTACCTATAACTGGTAAACCATAAGATATAGATAAGAACTTACCTCAAAAACATGTAGATCTCCTGAAAATATATATTTATGACATATACAAATTTCTTGGAGTTGACCGTTTTAGAGATTTCCTTGTTATTGGTTTTAGTTTTAAAATACTTAAACTTTTTCTCATACGTGAGCCTGTCAACCTTTGGCCACGCAAAGAAACAGATTTCAATCCCATAGCGACCACAAATTAAAACATTAGACTGTCGTTTTGGCTTAGTGTATTCTCTTATTTCTCCTCTACTTACAACAGAAAGTTGTAAGTAGAGGAGATGCTTATGTTTATCTCAATTAGCATGAAGTAGAAAGAAGATTAAGCGAAATATAATTTGTTACAGAGATATTGAAAAGGTCATGTGAATGGAACACATCAGATTTTTTTTACTAGCAGCTTAGAGCAAAATGTAACAGTAGCCAAAACCCTCCAGAAAAGTTGCGTATTGTAAGGATTTATATCTCCATACCTTTTCGCATACATTAATTGTAAAGGAAATAACAAGTGACCTCACAAGAGTACGAAATTCAACTAACCCACTTACATATCTTCACCAAAGAGAACCCACCAGAATATGACGTCTGCAACACTCAACGTGCTAATTAAACATATTTTCACATAGAACAGACGATACACTACAGAACAAAAGCTCTTCAGCATTACTGAAGATATATCCACAGCATTGAATACTGCATAAAAAACCAAGCAAGTTCTACTCTTCCTCAGAAGCATAAAACTGTAATGATTATTCACAATATTTTGTTCAAATCAATGCAAAACTTGCTTTCCTACTATAATTAACATTTCACAATCTTTTGTTTAATGGACAAGATATTATGCATTGAATTGTCATAAATATTCTGTAGTCGCGATATGATCTAGCAGTTAAAACGACTTAAAAATATCTGTTGTGTTCCATTCACATAACTTTCTCTACATCTCTGCAATAAATTATTTTTA
The DNA here is from genome assembly GCA_030762935.1 of Hymenopus coronatus. Lineage (NCBI taxonomy): Eukaryota > Metazoa > Arthropoda > Insecta > Mantodea > Hymenopodidae > Hymenopus > Hymenopus coronatus. Next base: position 157,769,033 of record CM060892.1, read on the forward strand.
AAAAGCTTATTCTTTTATTTACTTCATGCTAATCGAGAAAGAATATTAGCAGAAATAGTCTTATTACCTGCTTCCTTATAATTAGAAGCAAAATAAGGTAGTAAGATAGGTTAAAATGATAGTCAAAAGCTGCTTGCTATGTGACTGAAGTTCCTTTGTTTGTATTCATAGGAGTTGATAAATTCCTATATGAGAAAAATAGGTTTTTTAAAGGTGAAATCAAAAACAAAGAATAACTCAAAAACGCACAAAAAATTAAAATAGAATAAAATGTGTGTTTTAACGTGCTTTAGATGGTAAGTTCTTGTCCATTTCTTACGGTTTAGTAGTTATGAAAAATTCCGTAAAATTCATCCAGAATAAAGTAGTCTTCAGAGGCTATTCCCAGAAGATTCAAGATATACATTTTATTTGTCAGGTAAATATCTTTAATATAGGAAATTTTAATAAAAATCGTTAGGGCCATTTTTGAGAAAATCAATATTTTCGAAAAAAATTCCACGTAAAAGATAGTTTGGGGTGGGGGGACTTTCTGAAAGTCTTCGAGTCTCATCCTTGGAAGATACCACACCTAAATACCAAGTTTGGTTTTTAACGGCCTTTTTTTTTAGTTATGCTGCCCACACACATACATACACACACATACACACAGACACACACGGACATTTTTCTAAAAATGTTTTTTTTTTTGGATACGGGGGGGTCTCGAAATATGTATTTCTGGTGAAATCTCGATATTGAATTTTTGGGTGCATTACAGTATCTTCTCTGTATACTATGTACATAGTATGTGTAGAGAAAGTAAAAATCTAAAGTATTCCATTCAAAAGGCTTTCTATACATCTCTACAACAAATTATTGTAAAAAAGTTTATGCCTCTATTTACTTCATGCTTATCGGGAAAAAATTAGCAAAAATAGTCTTATTGTTTCCTTATAAACAGAAGCGAAATAACGGAGTACCATATGTTAAAGTGATAGTCAAAGGCTAGATGTTATGTGACTGAAGTTTCTGTGTTTGTACGGACAGGAGTTGACAAACTCCTATATGAGAGAAGTTTAAGTTTTTTAAAGGTCAAACTAAACACAGGGATATCTAAAAAACGACCAACTTCACGAAAAAAAAGTATATAAAATAAACTGTGTTTTAACGTGCTCTACATTTTTGTGTGTTAAGTTCTTGTCCATCTCTTAGGGTATAGAAGTTATGCAAAATTCCATAATTTTCATCCAAAATAAAGTAGGATTCAAAGGTTATTCCCAGAAAATTCAAGATACACATTTTATTTTATCAGGTAAGTGTCTTTAATATACGATATATTAATCAAAATCGTTAGAGCTATTTTTGAGAAAATCAAAATTTTCGAAAACTTTTCCATGTAAATGGTGGTTTAGGTTGCGCGAACTTTTCTCTAAACCTTCGTGTCACATCCCTGAAAGATACTAAACTTAAATATCAAGTTGGGTATTTTCCCGATTTTTCGTTTTTGAGTTATCGTGTTCACAGACACACGGACACACGGACACACACACATGAACGTTTTTCTGAAAATGTTTTTTTTTTTTTTTTTTTTTTTTTGCATACAAGAGACACTAAAACATATATTTTCGGTGAAATTTCGGAATCGAATTTTTGGGTAGAATGCAATGTCTTCTATGTGCATAGTACGTGTAGATAAAGTAATAAATTAAAAGAAAATTAAATACCTGTAAACTATTATTTACGGACTTGAAATTCTTCAGTGTTCGAAAATGAGCGTCGATTCATATTCTGGCGAACTGAAGTCGGCACTAAATATGACATCAAACTGCTTGTTGAGATCTAAACGCAACCAGTTATATAGTTTCCACCAAATAAAATAACGAAAACTTGTACTTTAATCTGATTGGTTACATTTTCCCGAAAAGTTTAGCTTAGAGACACTTGTCATGTGATACAGCCTCGAAATGACTGACTAAAATCAGCCACGTGTTTAAAATAGTGGAAATGTCCCCTGATTTCTAATTTTTCAGGGGAGAGTCTGGAAGTATTATCGTATCTTATTTGCACACATTTATTACAAATAACTCTTCAAGCAAAAACAAAATAATTAGCTTTTGTTTTTTTGGAAAGCTACACTACCACTGCATAACTTCTTTGCAAGCCAAGTCTTAAATATACGTGATGCTAATTCTCTTAAGTTATTGATTATGACTTTAGAAGAAATATTATTATTATTATTATTATTATTATTACATATTTATAGTATTATTGGATTCAGGGGACCCTAAAACGTTTATTTCCGATACCAAGTACATAGTGCATGTAGAGAAGGTAAAAAGTATTTTCAGAAAATGGTCCGTGTGTGGGTCTACGTGCCTGTGTGTGTCTGTGAACACGATAACTCAAAAATGAAAAATCGGTAAAATGCCAAACTTGGTATTTAAGTCTAGTATCTTCTAGTGATGCTACACGAAGATATTGAGTAAAATCTCCCCTACCTAAACTACCCTTTACATGGAACTTTTACCGAAAATTTTTATTTTCTCAAAAATGGCTTTAACGATTTTGATTAAAATATTTTGTATTAAAGATATTTACCTGCCAAATAATATGTACATCTTGAATTTTCTGGGGATAGCCTCTGAGGACTACGTTGTTCTGAGTGAATTTTACGGTATTTTGCATAACTGCTAAACCTTACCACACAAAAAATGTAGAGCACATTAAAACACACAATTTATGTTGTATACATTTTTTGGTGGAATTGATCGTTATTGAGATATTCCTTATTTTTGCTTTCAGCTTTGAAAAACTTAGCTTTTCTCATACAAGAATTTGTTAACTCCTGTCCATACAAACAAAGGAAATTCCGTCACATATCAACCAAATTTTGACTATCACTTTAACCTATTGTACTCCCTTATTTGCTTCTATTTACAAGGAAGCAAACAATAAGACTATTTCTGCTAATAGTTTGTTGATTGGCATGAAATTAATAGAAGCATAAACTTTTTAACAATAATTTGTTGCAGAGATGTAGAGAAAGTCGTGTGAATGTAACACATCAGATTTTTATAATAATGCATTGTTTTTTATTTCGAAGAGCTGAAAATACGAATATTCGTATAGTTTCGTAATATTTTCGGAAATATCGACCCAAAATTTTCAGGTGGAATACAAAGGTACCTCTATACTTAAGAGAGAAAGTAAAAACGTTTGCAGCGTTTCTCTATTTGACATGAGAGAGCTGGATTTTTGTTTTTTGAAACGCGCCCTAGGGAAAATGATATGGAACTGTTAAAAATGAGGCTTTAGAGCCTTATTTCTCCTTCTAACATGTGACTTGCAGAGTCGTAGATATTCTGACTCGAACAGATGCCTTTTCCAGTCTAGAAAAGTTTATATCTGCGTGGGAGATGACTTCCGAGCCATAAAACCTGATTTAATTTCAACAAAGTTTCGCCGTCGGGGAGTGAAATAACGAATTAAATAAATTCCAAGGAAACGATGAAGCGCAGTTTTTGATTTGTGCTACTCGAGTTGTGTATGAGGTCGGATGGATTCCGGATTTACAATAAATTTATAGCCAGAGTTTCTCGTGCAAGTTTTCGGTCAGGCGCACACTGCGATGGCAGGGGTAAGAGAGATGGACAGAGCTTTTCTTGGGGGCAAGAGTGACCCAACAGACATTGCTGCATCTTCTTCTGGAACTTCTCAAACCAAGGGTGGAAAACAATATATTAATCATCGTTGCATTAAATAATGAGAAGATCTTTTTATATTACATTAGATATTTTTATTATTCAAAACTGACTGCTAATAAGTGAAGAGTAAAAATTCTGATTTCTTTCATTCATAAGAGTTTCTCTATAAATCGCTGTTACAAAAGATTATTCCGTTACGTATATCGTAGTAATCGAGATAAACATTACCAGAAATGGTTGTATTAGTTCCTTCTAAGTAGGAGGAAAATAAGGCAAGGAATACACTGGGCGAAAGTCAAATATTTTAAAAGCCGGTCGCTGTGGAATCAACTGAAATTCGAATTTCCCTTTGTACTACAGGAGTGGAGCAAACGATGGATAAAATAAAAGATGACCTCCTTTTGGGAAAACATTTAAGTTGCTTAAAATTGAAAACAATCACAAGTAATATCTCGGAAAGTTTAGTTCCACAAAAAATATACATGTCTGAAATTGTGAATTTTGAAGAGATCTACATGCTTGTGTAGCAAGTTTTTGTCTATCTCTTACGGTTTACCAAATACTCGAAATTGATCCACAATGAAGAAGACTTCAAAGGCTATTCCCAGAAAATACAAGATGTACATTTTATTTGCCATACACGTCATAAATATGCGGTATTCTAATCAAAATCGTTAGAACCAACTTTGGGGAAAACAACATTTTCAAAAAAAATTCCGTGTGAAGTGTACTTGGAGTGCGGAAATTTTCTTGAAGATCTTTGTCTTGCATTTTTGAAGATACTGCAATTAAATATATATCACATTTCGTATTTTACAGTATTTTTGTTTTTGAGCTATGCTATCCACAGACACAGATAAATGCACGCACAGACTCACACTGTCCTTTTCGTAAAAACGTTTTTTTTTTTTTATTCAGGGATCCTTAAAACATTTATTCCGGAGAAAGCTTAGTTTCCAGTTTTTGGAGGAATACAAAACCTTCTCTATACACTATGCTTATAGTACATGTAGAGAAAGTAAAAATAAAAACAGAATTAGCAAAGCCAACTCGATGTACTATATAATTAATAATATAATTGTAGAAAATATTATCTAATAACACACAAGTTTCAATATTTAAAACAATAATATTAGCAATTCTACTTAATGGAGCACAGAAATGGATTATTCTACAGAAACATGAAAGTTAAATAACAAGAATGGAAATGAGATACTTGAAACGAAAAGTTGTGAAAGCTAGAAGAGATATGATCAGAAATACGACAGTAAGAGAAGAATTGTGTATCCAATCTACAATACAAATACTAGAACAAATATAACTAAAATGGTAGTGACATGTATCCCGTAAGTCAGAGGATAGTAAACACAGACAATTTGGACAAGCAAGATCGGAATGTAAAAGATCATGAGGAAGGCCACGGAAAGTGTATTTGGAAGTGTTTAAGAAACAAGGCAGTCAGGGGTGAAATGACTGAAATGAGAAGAACGGTAAAGTATTGGATAGAGTGGAAGAAATGGAGTGAGGCTAGTACTGCAAGCTTAACAGCACGAAGGAACTAGAGAAAGAAGAAGAAGCAGAAGAATTGCATTAAATGATGAGAAACTGTTTATCCACCTAAATAAATGGCACAGCAGATAGAAAAAGTATGATATTCCACCCAAAAATTTGATTCCCAGATATCATTGAAAATGCATGTTTTGAGACCTGAATAAAAAAAAAAACTTTTAAAAACATGTCCGTATGTATGGGTATCTGTGAACATAATAGCTCAAAAACGAAAAGTGAGTTAAACATCAAACTTGGCGTTTAAGATCAGTATCTTCCAAGAATGACACAAAGATTTTCAAGAAAATTTCCTCATCATCCACTAAACTTGTTTTCTCATTATTTTGTTACATTCTCAGAAATGGCTCGAAGATTCGATTCAATTAGCATATGTTTGGATATTGGTTGTATAACATGTAAATCTTGAATTTTCTGGGAAAACCTCTGAAGTCTGTTTTATCCTGATAAGCTATGTGTAATTAGTAAAAAGTAACATATTGACAAACTCTTACTACAAAAAATGCAGATCCTTTTAAAGCCAACAATGTTAGATAAAAACAAACTTTTTTTTACGAATTTAACATTTCAAAGATAGTCTTTATTATAGGTAGGAATTTTCAAATACTTAGACTTTTCACAACTGGGAAATTGCTATTCGCTTTTTACTTTTCTACCATAAAAGCAGAGAAGGTTTTGTACTTAAATACCATGTTTAGCGCTGAACTAATGTTACGCTTTTGTTGTATATTGTTCTCTCTCTCTCTCTCTCTCTCTCTCTCTCTCTCTCTCTCTCTCTTTCTCCCACACACACACATACATATCCATATACGTACGTACTTAAGAAACATACATATTAAATGGCCTATCTGCCCCAAATTTGAGGTGTACAGTTATCCCTTCGTGCGTTAAAGATGGTTGGACAAGTCAAAGGATGTAATTCAAGTTAAAACCGTATAGTGGGAAACTGGGGCGAGCAACTTTCGTTTTAGTTCACTCAGTTAGTGCAACCAGTTGACTATCTCAGCTGATAAGCAAAAAGCAAGAGATGTAAAACGAAGCTAGCTCACGTCAGTTCCGCAATGACCGATTTTAGCTTGAAATAGACCCGTTGAGTTCTGCAACACTTTTAACGCACGAAGGGATATCTGTTCACGTCAAATACGAGGAGGTCGGGCTGCCTGGTATACAAATACATCCAGGTTTTGGGAATTAATGCAATAAAGTTTTTAAAAAATTATATGTGATTTCGGCATATTTTCAAAGTCTCAATTTTTAAACCACTTTTGAATTGCCTAACGTTTTTCTTCTATGAAGAAAGTGCTAGTAGTTGCTGCAATTTCAGATTCTTCAAATCGTTTACCTCGAAATTGTATTTTATTTTGGGCATTGTTAAAAGGTCGCATGTAATCAAATTTGGACTGTAGAGAGGATTGGCTGATGCTTCTACCGAAATTGAGTTGTACAAGGTGGCGGAGGGGAGGGGGTTATGATGCCTCAAGTGCCTCTCAGTGTGGTCTTAAAACGCCTTGTTCTTAGTACATTGAAGATTATGACATATATTTTGCGACATATCAATTGAAATTGACATTCTTTTGTCCCTCAAGTGAAATTGTCACATAATGTCCACTAGTTAAGAAGAACTAACAGATCATCTTCTTCCCAATATATCTCACTCCCTCAATTTTGCTGAGGAATTCTCTCCTGGGAAATCCTAAACCATGGTCGATACTTATGCAGTTTCTGAATCAAATTAATATATCACATTTGGTAACCTATTGTAGTATTAAATATGTTACTGAAACTTACCCCGTCAAATTGTTGTTCTATTTTTCCCTGCCACCATTGCAAAAGTGTGTGTTTCTACTCATTTGTGAGATTGTAGGAATCCACTGGCTACAGACCTTCCTGAAATGAAATTCTACTTTAAGGATTCCATTCAAATGTTGATGGCTTCTCAAAACTGATTATATTTGCAATAATGATATTTACGTAACATACGCTCCACTTTCATCACTTTTTCACTCATTGTTATAGCCGAACAACTTGCCTGGTTCTTCAATTTGGAGGGAAGCCCTTACTTTTCTAAATTTTGCAAACCTTCAATAAATCGTGAATTGCGAAGAACAAATATCTTTGAATGCCCTATATAGTCTTTAAATGTATATTTATTCTATTTTATATCGACTTTATTTAACATAGCTTTAACTACTGGTCATATAAAAACGGCTCTGTTCTGAGACTTGTTGGTATTTTCTATATACCCTACCACTTTCCCTTCGTGCCAAGCATATTCTGTTGGGTGCCATCCAGACTAATTGCTTTTTCACCATCTGTACATATAGTATGCAGCCAGCCTTCAAGATTTCATGACTTTTACACTATAGCACATTGCACCGTGACAAGCATATGGCTTTGGGGTGCCATCCGGTCTAGCTGCTTTTACTATCTATGGATAGATGTCAGCGTGGTCACAGTTACCATTTCTTTAGTTTTACTATTTAGGCTGAAATTGTAGTCGCGGTATTCGATGTCCAATTCGGTATTCAATTTGGCGAGTGAGGGAGAAAAAAACTGCCAGATTAGTCGGTCAACGAGATTTGAACTCAGGATCTCCCGAATGAGGATGCAGTGTTGCTGCCTAGCCATCCCATGTTTCTTTTCTTCTTTTTTATATTTTATATCCCTCTCTTTAATTTCCGATGCTTTTTCGCGAACCTGTAGGATTCAGCGTTACTTTTTTTCAGTATTGCACTGTTAAACACGCATGCTTACACTATCACAAGTATGCTTCCAGACTCTATGGGAGTTAGAAATGATTCTAGTTAAAGAAAATTTGGCACCCCAGCCGGAAATAAAAATCCGGGACCTCTGCATGAAAAGTCAGAGCGCTGAACACTCGACACCAGACACTCCTCCCTAAAGAGACTTTATACTCAACCCAGGATTTGATGGGCTGGCGTAGTAACTCCTGCATATAATGCAACAGAAGTGTTGACGTTGCAAGTTGTTAGTCCCCAGGCTTCCATAGTTAATATCAATATAAAGCTAGGAGACCTGGTTTGACTTATCACAACTGATTCTCAAAACTCTCAGTCACCAAGTCCTTAAAATTTTGATGTCTTCCATGCATATGACTTTCTCTGCATCTCTGTAACAAATTATTGTTAAAAAAACTTATTTTTCTATCTAATCGCGATAAACATTGGCAGAAATGGTCATATTACTTGCCAGAAGGGAAATTAAGGGAATACGCTAGGCTAAACCAACAGCCAAATATGATTGAAATCCTTTTCTATGCATTGGCAGGAGTTGACAAATTCCTGTATGAGAAAAATTTAATTATTTTAAAACTTAAACAAATAACAAGGAGTATCTCGGAAATAATACACTCCACGAAAAAAAATGTATATGACATAAATTGTGTGTTTTAAGTAGGTCTACATTTTTTGTGTAGTAAGATTTTGTTTATCTTGTACGGTTTACAAGTTATGCAAAATTCAGCAAAATTCATCCAGAATAAAGAGATTTTCAGAGGCTAATTCTAGAAAATTGAAGATATGCATTTTATTTGTAGGTACATATCTTCAATAATTATAACCTATTTTAACCAAAATCGTTGAGACCATTTTTGAAAAATCAAATCAAAATTTTTTCGAAAAATTTCCCATGTAAAGCGTAGGGATTTTTCTTCAAATCTTTGCGTTGGAAGATATTAAACTTAAATAGCAAATTTGGTATTTTACCAACTTTTCGTTTTTGAGTTATGGTGTCCATAGGCACAGGGGCACACAAACATATATACTCACACACACGGACATTTTTCCAAAAATGCTTTTTTTTTTATATACAGGGATCCTAAAACCTGTAGTTTCGATGAAATCTAAATATCGAATTTTAGGTCGAATGCAACACCTTTTCTATACATTAGGCACATATGCAGAGAACAAATTCATTTTGTTTAATTCAGAGGGTCTCAAAATGTGAATTTCTGTTAACATTTGGGCATAAAACCTTTGGGCGGGGTGAAATGCTTAGTCTAATTGCTATAGGTAACCCGTAGAGAGAAAGCAAATATCTTAACAAACGGGTATGAAAGAATACTTGCTTTCTATGCTTCGTATAGTTCATGACATAAGAGGTATTGCGGTATGCGCTACTAATTTTCATTGGAAATATACGTTTTAGACTCTCCGAATCCAAGGAAAACATTTTTAGAAAATGGTCTTGTGAGTGTATATGTATGTGTGTCTGTGAACATCATAACTCAAGAACAAAAGTGGGATAAATACCAAACGTTTAAGTTCAAAATTTTCCAATCATGCGACGTAAAGATTTCCATTATAATCTCCACCACTCATACTACCCTTTACAAGGAACAATTTTCGAAAACTTCGATTTTCACAAAAACGAGCCAACGCTTTTGATTAAAATACCATATCTTAAAGATATTTACACGACATATAAAATGCATCTCTTGATTTTTTGGGAATTGCTTCTGAAGGCTTCTTCATTCTAAATGATTTTTGCATAACTGGTAAACCGATACAGATAGACGAAAACGTTATATTAAAGAAATGTAGATTCCATCAAAACTAATAGTTTATGTAAAATACACATATTTGGTAGCTAATCATTTCCAACCTATTGCTTGTTACAGGTTTAAATTTTCCAACACTTTTACTTTTCTCAAATGGGAAGTTGTTACTCATACTTTTTCATCCTGATCAATACCACCGGCTTTTAAAAATATTTTCTATCGTTTTAGCTTGTAATTGCTTATTCTTCTTGTACAAGGAAACAATATTCTAATAAAACCATTTATGCTGATGTTTATCTTAATAAACGTGAAGTAGCTAGTAGAGTAAGCTTTTACAAGAATAGTTTGCCGCAGCTTAAGTAGAGAAAGTTATGTGAATGTCGCACATGAGATTTTTTTTTTTTTTTTTTTTTTTTGTATGCATACTGATATATTACGACATGCGAGTTTCTATAAGGTTGAGAAATTCGTGTGATCCATCCAATCACATATTTTCTTTTCTTGTACTTCGTGCAAATTAATCTGTTAAACAAACTTTGCATCAAAATTAAAACGCTACAAATAAACGATAAAATGTTTAACTAATTAAAGACGTTGCTTAAAATTTGCGCAGACACGATTTCTGAGTGATTAAAAAAACAGATCTTTAGGGCTGTGGTTTAAAAATCTAACGTTTTCTATTTACAAGGCTTTCTCTACTTATTTTGTAAAACGATATTCTACTATACGATTTATACATATCAAGATAAATAGCGAGTAGTTTATTACTTATTTCCTTGTAAGTACAGCAGTAATAAGGAAATGCACAGTCACTGTGTGTAATTTTGAAATGCAGCTCTCTTTGCATGTCCAGAGGTAAAAGTAAACGAAAAAAAAACTATAGTTTACTTTCCATTTGAGAAAAATGTTAAATATTGGAGAACTTAAACCAATAGCAGGGAATTTCTTAGCAATGGTCAGTTCCACAAAAAAGTGGATCTATTTGACATTTATTGTGTTTTGGCCAGATCTGCATTTTTTAAAGTAAGATTTTGTCTAATATGGTTTACTAGATATAAAAAGTCATCCAGAATGAATAGGACTTACGGGGCTATTAGCATAAAATTAAATATGTACAGTTCATTTGTCATAAAAATATCTTAAACATATTGTATTTTAATCAATTTTATTAGAATCATTTTAAGATAATCAAAATTTTCGAAATATATTCCGTGCAAAGGGAGTTTGATTGAGGAATTTTCTGTAATATATTCGTGTCACGTCCTTATAAGATGCTGAACTTAGATACCAAGGAACGGACTTTTCGTTTTTGAGTTAAGTTGTTCACACACGCTCGCGCGCGCGCGCTCGCACACACACACACACACACACACATAAGATCGGTGTGAGGGATGTATTGGATCGATTTCTAAAAGATGTGCCACTAATTCCATTAAGAGTCAAATTAGCTCCAGTTTGTGGTAAAAGGTTCAATAATGTATCCTGCCTATAATTTATCAGGTAATAATTCTGAAAAAGAGCTTAGTGCAATATTGTCATCTGAAAGATAAAATAACAAAAAGTATCCAGGGTTAATGCTACTACTACGAAGTATCTTTCTTTTCGCCTTTCTTTTGTTTACTCCTATAAGCTGAGAGATTTGAATTTCAATTGTTTTACATAGCAAATTGCTTTTAAAAGATTTCTCCATTACTTTAGCCTGTGTATTCCCTCGTTACCCTTCTACTTATCAAAGAAGCAAGTAATAAGGCAATTCTGCTAATTTTTACTTTTTCTACACCTACTATGTACTTAGTATATAGAGGAGGTATTGTATTCCACTCAAAAATTCAATACCGGGATATTAGAAGAAATATATGTTTTGATGTCCCCTGAATCCAACAAAACTCATTTTTAGAGAAACTCCATGTGTGTCTATGGACAGCATAGCTCAAAAACTGAAAGACAGTTAAATACCAAACCTGATATTTAAGGTTAGTGTCTTACAACGATGCCATGAAGATTTTCATGAAAATCCTCTCACCCCAAACTACCCTTTAAGAATTTCGTTTTTCTAAAAACGAGCCATATATTATTGACTGAGAAGCCGTAAATTAAAGCTATTTATATCTCAAATAAAATGCACAGATATCTTGACTTTCCAGGGAATGGGTGATAGCTCTTGCTAGAACGGAAAAGATAACAAAAATCTAAGTGCAGTAATTCTAACGATGACTGAAAGGCAGGTGATGGTCTCTTGTTGAAATTAATTAAGAAGCAAAGTAATTGTAATCTGTTTCAGCCTGATATTGGATTTGTAGGAATTTTACAACCTTCTAGTGATGCTCTAAAATTATTTTGTAAAGAACATGTGAATCCACTTAATATTCCATATTATAAGACATAGCATTTTTATAGTAAATAACATACTGACTTCATGTAATAGTAATTCAGAAGGTAATGAAATGTATCTTGTGTATCAGAGTTTATTGAAATAAATCATACATTTTGTTTATCTTTTTATTGTTTCAGACATATTTTTCTTCATGTCAATAAAAATCATCATATTGCAATTCTCGGTATCAAATTTAATAACCTTTATTAATTAATACTATTTGCCTATCTAAACGTTCATAGTTTCTAAAGACTTCTTTGTCCTGGATCAATTTTTATTAATTTTGCAAAATTGGTAATCCTCAAGAAATAGACAAAAACTTACTGCACAAAAAATAGCTCCATGACACGACAGCTCACGGGGAGCCTTGGCCTACCGCCCGGCCGCTGCGTCCCCCATCTCGGTCCACTACAGACGTCATGGATGGGGTGCAGTATTGGAGGGTGAGACGTGGTCAGCTCCTCGAGCCCCTCCCGGCCGGTTAATGCGGTCCTCACGACCTGGAGCCGCTACTTCTTCATCAAGTAGCTCCTCAATTGGCCCCCCAGGGACCTCATGAGGCTGAGTGCACCCCGGTCCAGGTCTCCCAGCGGGGGAAAAATCCCCACGCCGGTACTGGGGATCGAATCCAGGTCTCCCGCTTGGTAGGCAGCTGCGCTACCACCGCGCTAAGGAGACGACCACTGCACAAAAAATGCACATCTTAAAACACACAATTTATGTCATATACATTTTTTTCTGAAGTTGACCTTTTCAGAATATTCCTTGCTATTGGCTTCAGTTTTAAAATACAGTAGAACCTCATTAATCCGGTTTAATTGGAGCTCTAGCTTGTCCGAATTAATAAAAGTCCTGAGTAAACAAAATGCCAATGAAATGAACCAAGGTACATATTTAAACACTCTGCTCGGTAAAAATAACGTGTATTTTAAATTTAAGAAATACAAGTGTTATTTAGTGTTCAAGATATCATTGTTGTAGAAGATGATAATCAAGGCACATTGTCATTTATCCACTTGACACGCTTAATGGTTTGAAGAAACTCCTGATCTTTTCTTGTCTTCAATTAATATTAATTTCTTTAATAATCATCTCGCGTAGATGCCTCAAATGTTCGTAATATGCAGATATATTTTCATCGTTATCTTCAACCTTGGGAAGGTCAACAACCTGCCACTACCTGTGGCGACCGACCGACTGAGACTGATGGGAGGCAGTGCGAGTGAAGATTGTCACGCATTAAACGGCTGTCCGGACTAATGGGGTTCACATTAATGAGGTTCTACTGTATTTGCTTTTCTCATACGGGAACTTGTCACGCAAAGAAATGCATTTCAATTCCATAGCAACCGCATTTTAAAACATTTGACTGTTGGTGTGTCTCCTTATTTCCCTCCTACTTAAAGGAACTAAGGAACAGAACCGTTTCTTCTAGTGTTTATGTATAGAAGAATAAGCTTTTTAACAATAATTTGTCACAGTAGAGAAAGTCATGTGAATGGAACACATGAGATATTTTTGGTTGGTTTGCGCTTTATGCCAGTCTTAGCTTGTGTCGAGCGGTTGACTTGAGAGGGTAGGCATGTGTATGTGGAGGAGGATTCGCGACAATAGAGTGCTGCTTGCAGACTTGTTCGCATTGTGAGTGAAGGTCCAGCCAGTGTTGCCTGGGTAGTTATACACACACAGCCAACTTGAAGATCAGTAAATCACTCTGTCTGCCCGCCCGGCATTGAGGAACAATGGGGGTGGTTCTGGAGAACTTGCGTGATGGATGATGACATCCCTACCTGTACTTGCTTTTTTATTATCATTATCATAATCATCATCATTATTATTATTATTACTGTTTTCCTGTGTCGTGTTCTTCGTCCCCATTCCTTTCTCGCACGTTTATCTGTCCCCTCTCTCTTTCTCCCTTCATCCACGATGATTCAAAGACATTGCAAAAAGGGGCGGCTAGCACACATACACGGGTGTCAGATTTATTACGTAAAACCAGCCAATGAAATAAAGACCATCTGCTAGAATATGGAGAGAGTGAGAGGGAATGAGAGGGATAAAATCCTGTGGAACCTATTTCAAAAACCTCCCTCTCGCATCCCTTCCTCTTCCTTAAATTATATTACGTATTATAATGATTTATTAGTGGAAATAAAAGCTTTTGAGAGTGTGTACATACATCTCACCTATTCGCTCCAATCCTCTTCAGAATAGCCCTTAGCCCTTGTATATACATTTCCCTCCACCTTTTCCTTTGTCTTCTGCTCTTCTGCTCGTATCAAGAGTGGCGTGTGTGTGAAGGATGGTTTATCGACAAGTGCAGGAAACGTGCCAAGACGTGGGTAGCGGGGATTGATGGATAAAATAGAAATGATAAACGCGACATTCACTTGTTAGATCGATAGGTGGTGCTGAACAAGCACAGAAGCTCTGTCGATATCAAGTGTTTGGGGGAACATGTGCATAAAATTAATTATGTTCCAAGTTTCCTTAAAACTGGGTAGATGCTGCGCTATTACCGAGAGGGATAGCTCAATTTTTTTTGTAGTGTTTAACGCCGCTTTTACTGCTCTGGCACCGCAGGCGATGACACTGATGATACATGAAGATGGAGCCCCGGTGGAATGTGATGGTGGGGGAAACCGGAGAACCCGGAAAAAACCCGCCCCTGTGCCGCTTTGTCCACCAAAATATCTCACATGCGGTCCGTTGGGGTCGAACCCGGGCCGTCTAGGTGGGATAGCTTGATGGTAATGTCTTTGCCTGCATTTGAGAAGTCCCGCGTTCGATCCTTTTAGACCCATGGATTTTTGTGGCTTTCCCGAGTCAGCAGGTAAATGCGAGGGTGGTACATCTTCCAGATTTTCCTATCCATTATTTCCTGTATCCATCACTTGCCTATCGCTGTTGTCCTCCACGGTCTAGGGATAATATGCTACCCTCCGGTTCCCACTCGATATTTTCGGATGAAAAAAATCCTTAACATATCTTCCTTTGGAAGATAATTAAATACTTTAGCTCCATGTCGTAGATTTACAGCACGTAAAAAAACTCAAGGCTGAAAAAGATGCCCTTGAACAAAATTAAGTGGTCTTTTACGCCCAATAGAATGAGACGCTAAGTACCACAGCAGTTAAAGAGTGTTCATAATTAAAACTCCACTTAATATTTTTAATTGTCGTCTGTTTCAGGTTTGAAGGACCAGTTGGCGATGTTCTGTGCGTTGCGTCTGAGCGGTGACTGTGCGTTCTGTAAAAGTTTCTTCCCTGGTATCGTTGCAAGATCATTCTGTCGGGCACTTTCGGACAGACACCTTTTTCGGAAGATTCCCTGAGACTTGAGGCTTATTCTTGCGTTTGTCATCATCAGTATCTGGTCGCCCTCTGGGACTCTCCCCTCATCCTTCCCAGGAGTCATGTAAGTCGCAAGCGGCTATAACTGAAGTGCTTTGCCCCGGTGATTGGAGCCACCTTCCACATTAATCATACTTTTATAGCGCTATTTCGTGTGCTCAGAATAAATGGGAATGTGTAAGTTAATTCCTTTTTTCCACATTATGCAGCTAATTAAAATTACTAAAGATATACAGTGGCGGCGCTGTGGCCGAGTAGTTAGGTCACTAGCCTGTCACCATGGCAGTCCTGATTCGATCCCAGGGAAGCGCATGTGATAGTTGTGGTGTGTAAAACGGCGCCTGGGCAATTTTCTCTGGTTTCCCTCGCCATTCATTGCACCACCTGCTTTACTGTCACCCATTTCATCGTGATTTCATACTCTCTCTGATCCAGAGTTCAAACATACATCCGACTCCAGGTGCTGAGGAATGTAAGTCCTACATACGAGGAGAGTAAATAGTGTAAGCAAAAGAAAGCCATACAAAAGGAAATAATCATTTTCATGTTAGTTTTTTAAACTCTTTTTTGTTGTCTGTGACTATTTTAGTTTATTTTTAATTTATCTTGCACTCATTTAGGTGCACATTTACAGAATATGTTTGAAATATGTCTGTCAACATTTTATATGCTATGAGCTTAACAGCAGTAACCTACGAACTTTATATTTTGCATATGCAGAATAAAATGCATAACGTTCTGGGTAGGGAGTAGAGATAGTCATCTTGTTTTCAAAAAACATTTTTAAGAAACTAAAAGTTTTAACTTTACCAAGTCTATGCATATATTGTTTACTATGCTACACAAAACAAAATTATAGAAACTTCACTACAATAAATCAAATACATAATCATAGCACAAAGAATAAAATAGGCTTAATGATAGTATCACACAGAACAGTGCTCTATTCAAATGGGTTCGATATACTGCAGCTGCAATATTTAATAAATTGCCAACCAATTTGAAAAGCCTGAAATCTATGACATGTTTCAAAACAATCCTGAAGTAAACGTCAAGAGATTGCTTCCATGTGTGAATGAGTAATTGTATTGTAAAGCATTGTAATTGTAAAATTAATTTGACACATATTATTATTATTATTATTATTATTATTATTAATTACTATCAGTGTTATTTTACTTATTTTGGTACCACATTTACTCTATTATTTTTATAAATTATATAATTATTGCAATATCGCAATTGCTATTTAATTGTGTTAAATTATACAATATTATTGTAAAAAGCATTATTGTATTGACGTATCCAAAGTTGTTACAATGGAAAGTGGATGAAATAATCCACTACTACTGCTGCTGCTACTGCTGCTGTTGCTACTATTACTGCTACTATAATCAGGCTTTCGAAATATCGCGCAATAGTAAAAAAAATCTGATGTATTCCGTTCACATGACTTACTCTAGCTGTTCCACATATAGACTGTATAAAAAAGATTATTCTTTTATACACATCATGATAATCGAGACAAACTTTGGTAGAGTTAGTCTTATTACTTGCTTCTTTGAAAATAGAGGGGAAATAAGGGACTATTTAGCCTAATTAGATAGTCAAATCTTTTACAAGCTAGTCGCTATGTGAAACAATAAAAGTTTGGTTCGTATTGCATGGCCTACAGTAAAATAAGAGAGACAAAACGAAAGATGGTTTCCTATTTGAGAAGAGTTAGCGTAGTTTATAATTCAAACCAACAACAAGGAATGTCTCGAAAACGGTCACCTCTACAGAAAAATTCTTATGAAAAAATTATGTATTTTAATGAGATCTACATTTTTTGCGCAGTACGGTTTTGTCCAGCTCTTACGGTTTATCGTTGTGAAAAATTCAGCAACATTCATCCAGAATAAAGAGATTATTCAAAGACTCTTCCCAGAAAATTCAAGATATTATTTTTATTTAGTATGTAAATACCTTTAATATGGGTATTTTAATCAAATTTTTGAGAATAACACATTTTTCAAAACATTTTCCCGGTAAAGGGTGGCTTGGGGTGTGGGAATTTTCTTGCAAATCGTCTTGACCATTCTTGGAAGATGCTAAACATAAATGCCAAGTTTGATATTTAATGGTCTTGCCAATTTTTTACTTTGCTATCCACAGACGCACAAACACACACTCACATACACAGGGATCTTTTTCTAAACAATTTTTGGACTCAGAGGACCTCAAACCATATTTCCGGTGAAATCTCGAATATCGGGTTTTTGGGTGGAATGCAACACCTTCTCTAGATACATGTACATACGTGCGAGAGAAAGTAGCAGTGTTTTAAGATTGATATAAATAACAAGAATTATCTAAATGATTAGCTCCACAACAAAAATATATAGTACGTAAATTGTGTTTTGCTAGATCTACATTCGAGACAATTTAAGTTATACATTTTATTTGCCATATAAATAGTTTTAGTACACTATATTATAGTAAAAATCGTTAATCATTTTTGAGAAAATTAATAATTTCCAAAAAATATTCCCTGTAAAGGAAAGATGGTGGTGGAAGAATTTTCCCGAAAAACTTCGTGACGCACCCTTGGAAAATACGGAACTTATATACAAGTTTGATATTTAACCGACTTTATGTTTTGAGTTATGCTGTCCTAAGATACACACACTCACAGACACATAGAACACTTTTACTAAAAGTGTCTTTTTTTATTCAGGAGATTCGAAAACATGGATTTTCGATGAAATCTCGGTATGGAATTCTTGTCTGCCTACTCTATACATTGTCCGAGCTAGAGAAAGTGAAAATCAATGCCATAACGGTATTTTAACCACGAATCTCCGGTTGTCCGTGTGTTTACTCTTGGTACAGTTACTTGAACTATCTGCAGGTAGACTATAGTAGCCGCAATTACCACCTATGGTCAGTTTTGCTACTGCTTTAAACTGAAGGTGGAACTTTGGATAGTGGTATTAGATAACCAATCCAGTGTTTACCTTAGCGACTGCGCCAGATTGGACGGCCAATGGGATTTCAACTAGCACTTCTCGAATGCTGGTCACAGACGTTACCGCCTAAGCCACCCACATGGTAAGAGCTACAGTTTTCTAACCCAACAATAAATAATAAAAAATCTGATGTGTACCATTCACATGACTTTCTCTATATTCCTGCAACAAATTATTCTTAAAAATCTTGTACTTCTATTTACTTCATGCTAATCAGTAAAACATTAGCAGAAATAGCCATATTACTTGCTTCCTTGTAAGTAGAGGTGAAATAAGGGAGTACCATAAGCTAAAGTGATAATTAAAAGCTGGTTGCTATGTCACTGAAGTTCCTTTGTTTGTATGGTCAGCAGTTGACAAATTCCTGTTTGAGAAAAATATGTTTTTCATAGCAGAAACCAAAAAACAAGAAATGTCTCAAAAACGACCAACTCCACGAAGAAAAGTGTATAACATAAATTGTGTGTTTTAACGTGCTCTACATTTCTTGTGAAGTAAGTTTTTTTTCCATCTCTTATGGTTTAGCAGTTATTCATAATTCCATAAAATGCATCCAGAATAAACTACTCTTCAGAGGCTATTCCCAGAAAATTGAAGATGTAGATTTTATTTGTCAGGTAAATGTCTTTAATGTATGATATTTTAATCAAAATCGTTAGAGCCATTTTTGAGAAAATCGAAATTTTCGAAAAAAGTTCCATGTAAAGGGTAGTTTGGGGTGGGGGGATTTTTCTCAAAACCTTCGTGTCGCATTCCTGGAAGATACTAAACTTAAATACCAAGTTGGGTATTTTACCGACTTTTCGTTTTTGATTTATCGTGTTCACAGACACACGGACACACGGAGTGCAATACATTCTCTATACACTATGTACATAGTGCCTATAGAGAAAGTAAAAAATTCTAATGTGTTCCATTCACTTGACTTTCTCATGTCTGTAACAAATTATTATTAAAACCCTTATTCTTTTACCTACTTTATGCTTATCGAGATAAACATTACCAGAAATTGCCTTATTACTTGTTTTCTTGTACGTAGAAGGGAAATAAGTAAATACAGTAGACTAAAATATTAGTCAAATCTTTTAAAAGCTGGTTGCTATGTTATTGAAATCCGTTTCCTTGCATTATCAGGAATTGTGGAATTCCCATATTTGAAAAGTTTAATTATTTTAAAACTGAAACCAATAGCAAGGAATATCTCGGATACGATCAACTACTCGATAGTAATGTATATGATATATATTCTTTGTTTTAACCAGATCTACAATTTTTGTGTAGTAAGATATTACCTACTTCTTACGGTTTACCAGTTATGAAAAATTCAGTAAAGTTTATCCAGAATAAAGAACTTTTCAGATTCTAGTCCCAGAAAAAGTTGGATATACATCTTATTCGCCTCCTCGAATCTTTAATTTACGTATTTTATTTTGTTGATTGTGTGAACGCTCGCTTTTACTTAATGACACCGCAGGCGATGACACTGATGATAATGGAATGTAAATGGAGCACCGGTAGAATGTGACAGCGGGGAAAACTGGAGAAAACCCATCGCTGAGCCTCTTTGTCCACCACAAATTCCACATGCATCACCTGGTATTGGTAAAAGGCAAATGGTTTAACCACTCGGTCACGGCGCGGCCTAGCTATTTTAATCAAAACTGTTGCAGCCAGTTTTGAGAAAATCAAAGTTATTGACATTTTCTATGTAAAAATAGTTTGGGGTTGGGAGAGGATTCTGTTTATTCAGATATCAAGGATACATACCAACACAAAAAACCACCTCATATACACCCACTCACTCACACACACACACACATGGACCGATTTCTACAACTGCTGTTTTTGGATACAGGAGATCCTAAAACGTAAATGTCCTGTGAAATTTTGTTTTTGGGTGTTGAATATATTTTAATTTAACAGAATTAAACTGTAATCTTAAAATATTAAAACATTTTGGCACCTCATTAAGATTTATTTTATACATGTATATATATTGTATTATGAACAATATAATGTATTTTATTGAATAGGAGGTGGTTACTTTCAGTACCTATGTACTATGTAGAAGAAAGTAAAATAGCAAAAGGACATAGAAATGTGCCATGCGTCAGAATTAGTTGCTGTCAAACAATGTTAATCACCTATGAGGAGAACTCATGGATTTTCGGGGAGAAGTTGAACATTTTTGCTGTAGCTGTCTGCCCCAGATATCTGCTGACAAGAACCCTGGACAGCTCGGCCGGAATTTGTGGCCATCTTTGATTCATTTGTTTTGGTTCACGTTGGCTGGTCCCAGACACCAAGTAGCTAGTGTGTCTACTCTAGCAAGACATATATTTCATTACGTTATGTGTCATATTGTTTCACTGACTTTTCTTGTTATTTTTTTTTTTCTCTTACGCTTTGTCTTTTGTTTGCTTTTCCTTCAATTCGAATCCTGCCGTTCTTCTTCTGTCTCAGTCCTCACTCTCCAGAAGTTACATTTCTACAGTGACGATTTGTGTATCATGAAATGGTAGCTGTACTATGGCAGTCATTTTTCATAGTAATTGCTCCTGTTGCTGTTAATCGAAGCCAGTCAATTCTAAAAAGCTGGGAATTCAAGTAAAGATTGCTTTTGAGTTATATGATTTTATCAGTTAAATAGATAACATAATAGATTTTTATTCTTAAAAACAATTGCAGATTATACAGCTCTGAATCCAAGAGGTTTTGTTTAGATAATGGATAATATTAATTCATTTTTCTCGATTTGAATCGGCTAAATTTATTTTGTCGGTGTTTTTTATTCTGTACTATTCTAAAGGTTGATGAACTGTTGTTGCATTCTTCCCATAAATACGACGTCAAGATTTCATCGGATATACCAGGTGGCCCAAATGCACCATATTTGACGTGTGTAGATATCCTTTCGAGAGTTTAAAGAATAGCAGAACTCAACGGGCTATTTCCAGTAAAATTGGTCAGTGAAATGCCCTTCATCTCACCGCTCTCACTGAGCGCAACCCGTTCATTGTCTTCGCTGATAAAGCGCTGTTCTGGTATTCCTTTCAGCCTTTGTATGTTATCCTGACCATGTAAAGAGTACAGAATTTCAATGTATCACTTACCGATCAGCTTTCAAAGAATCTGGCTATGCTTTAGCTTAGTGTACCAGACTTTTCATTTTTTCAGTTGTTAGTTCACAGACATGCACACAGGGACCTTTAAGGAAACAAGTAATACTAGTTTTGTTAACGTCACTCTTTATTAGCATGGAGTAGTTCAAAGATAGGTTTTGTAATAATAGTTTGTATTGTCATAGCTGGAAAGTCATATGAATGTAACACATCAGATATTCATATATGTGTTGCTTATCTCTAAATCATACGTTGCCAACTCTCTTTATTTTCTGCCGAAGCATAGGAGGAGTACATGGAGAAGGTAACACATGACAGCAGGGATTGCCTCTCTTACTTTGTATAGTGTGCTGTGTGTCAGTTTACAATGCCGGAAACATAAAGCTACGTAATCTCCTACTTTATGCCTGCCTAGGAGGATTCTTTCTTATTATTAGAAAGAGGAGGAATAATTGTTTAGTTTGCGGCACTCACAAAATGAAGTTTTCAACATCTTTAAGCAACCGATGCAAGTGAGTACGACAGTTACCAAGGAGGTTTGCTACTTAACGGACTTTTCATTTTCCAGCTGTTAGTTCACAGACATGCACACAGGGACCTTTTCTAAAAACCCTTTTATGGATTCAGGGATCCTCAAAACACGTATTTTTTGGTGCAATCTAGGTATAGAATTTTTGGTTGGTATTCAATACCTTCTCTACTTACTACGCACATACATAGTACTTGTTAGAGAAAGTAAAAGATAGATGTGTACTATAACCCAGCTTCGCAAGGACTATCTGAAAACAATTTAACTATAGAAACAATGTGCTGGATGAGATACACAATAGGCAACGGAAGGGGTAGCGCGGGCAGAGGAACTCAAATAGCATTCTTTTTACTCTCTCTAGCCAGCATATACAACGTACTTAAGGCATAGAGAAGTTAATGTATTCCACCCAAAAAATCGATGTCGAGATTTCAAGGGACATTTTTTTTTTCTCGTCTCCTGAGCCCGAAAAAAAAAACATTTATTTTTATTTAAAAAAAAAAAGTTCCGTGTGTGTCTGTAAACAGCAAAGCTTAAAACTGAAAATACCGTTAAATACCAAACTTGGTATGTAGGTCTGGTATCTTCCTAGAATAAGACAAAGATTTTCAAGAAAATCCCTCCACCACAACTACTCCATACATGAAAAAAATGCTCGAAAATACTGATTATTTGAAAAATGGTTCTAACGATTTTGATTAAAATCCGTATATTAGGGATATTTACATCCTAAATAGAATGTATGTATATCTTGAATTTTCTGGGAATAGTCTCTGAAGACCTTTTTATTCTGGATGAATTTTGCTGAATTTTACTTAACTGCTAAACCGTAAGAGATAGACAAAAACTTACAACACAAAAAATGTATATCTCGCCAAAACACACAAGTCATGTCCTTTACGTTTTTGTAGTGATATTCCTTGTTATTGGTTTCAATTGTAAGGTACTTATACATTTCTCAGACAGGAAGAGTGTGTGTTTCTTTTGTTCTACTCCTGGCCGAGCAAAGAAGCGATTTGCAATGACAATCACATAACGACAGCTTTTTTGACTATCACTTTAGCATTGTACATGTCATCAGTTCCCTTTTGCTTATAAGGAACGAAATAATAAGAATGTTTTCTTAACGTTTATCTCGATTAGCAAGGTGTATAAAGAATGATACTCTCTTGTAAGAAGATTTTTTGTAGAGCAGCTAGAGAAAGGCATGTGAGTGTAACATAGAAGAGTTTTTAGGAATATAATGCCTGTACTCTAGTGCTAATATTTCTAGCAAATGCCAAGGAATGCAGGTAATGGTAAAGAACAGACAGAGGTCACGTATTCAAAGTAATTACAGGAAACTTGCAAATAAAACTGAGTGGTGTCATGCCACCTCTCTAGGATTAAGGTAAAAACTACAGAGTGGGCTTAGGGAGGGTTTAGCAGGACTATCCTAGGCGGTCAATCAATAATGGTCTGGATATTATTATGCGGCCATCAATTAGCATTGGCACTGATCGTGATATTATTGCATCAGTGTGTATCCTATTAACCGTAAATGGCTGCTCGTGCCTGGGCGGCCGTAACTGTCACGTACATGCTGAAGAGACCTCCCGGGGGAGAAGATCAAGTCTAGGGTCGCGACATCACACCCCTCTTCAGAGATTTCACCTTTCTTATGTGAACCATTCATTTCATTTGAATCTCAAAACTATTGCATGCATTAATCTTCTATTATAATAAAAACTCTTTCGGTAAACATAGGTATCTTAAAATTCGTATGCTTCTATCCATTACACGTTAATCGAGCTAAACATCAAAAGAAATTCACCTATTTCCTTGTAGATACGATGGGATTAAGAGAACAGAGTAGGCTTAATGGTTTTTAAAATCTTTAAAGAGTCAGTTACTTTGAGAGCTTTGCTTGACAAGCAGAAAGAAAAATAATTAATGACTTTCCCATGATTAAAAAGAAATCCTTAATAGCATATTCTTTTTTCTACTTCACATTATTTCAGATAAACATTTACATAGATACTTTTGTCACATATTTCCTTGTAGACACAAACGGATAAGGGAATACAGAAGCTTAAATAGCAGATAAATTTTTAACAGCGGGTCGGTATATGAAGCTTTGAATTTCGGTTCGTTTTACTTGACCAGGAGCATGAAAATTGAATGATGACATCCCTTTTGAGAAAGAACTTTAAAAATTGAAATCTATAATAAGGAATATTTCGGAAATGATTAACTCCGCAACAAAAATGTATTTGAACTAAATTTTCTGAATTTTTGGTCTATAAGTTTTTGTGTATCTCTTACAGCTTACTAGTTTATGCAAAAAAATATTCCGGAATGAAAAGGTAATCAGAGACTACTCCGGGAAAACTCAAGATTTACAATTAATTTCTTATAGAAATGTTTTACATGTATGGCATTTAAATCATACCATTTTTGAGAATATAAAATATTATAAGTATTTTTGTCTAAAGAGAAATTTGGGGCTGGAAAATGTTCTTGAAAATTCACACAGCCTCGAAAGACGCAGCCTGAACTTAAATAATAAGCTTGGTATATCACCTAATTTTACTTTTTAAGCTTTGCTATTAAAACACGCACCCAGGCAAACGCGCGCGCGCACACACACACGCACGCACGCACACACACATGCATACATAGCTTCTGCAAAAGGGTCCTGTAGCATGTATTTGCGATGAAATCTTGATATAAATTTTATATAGTAAAGAAAGCAAACAAATAAAAATATATAAAAGAACAATAAAATATAATGAAAATTTCATTTGTCATATTTTGCATTAGTTTAGTTACGTTCGACTTAAGTAGAAAAAAATAAAACGTTTTACTTTCTCTACTCGTACTATGTACATTGTGTATAGAGAAGGTACTGCATATCGCCAAAATATTCTAGGTCGATTTTCACCGGAAATATATGTTCTGAAGTCTCCGGAATCCAATAAAGAAAACATTTTTATAGAAAAAAATTCCATTTGTATGTCCGTGTGTCCGTGTGTCCGTGTGTCTGTGAACATGAAAACTCAAAAATGAAGTCGACAAAACACTAAAATTGGTATTTAAATTTATTATCAGTGTACAACACAAAGATTTGGAGGAAAATCCCCCTATCCCAAATTGGAAATATGTTCGAAGATTTTATTCTCTCAAAAATGGCTCTAACGACTTTGATTAAAGTTATTTATATGTCCAATAAAGCATATTTTTTTAATTTTCTGGGGATAGCCTCTCTAGAACTCTTATTTCTGTATTCTTTGCTGAATTTTGCATAACTGATAAATCATAAGAGATAGAGAAAAAGTACTACACAAAAATACGTAACTTATGTAATATATTTTTTCATAGAGTTAACCATTTTTGAGATATTCCTTGTTATTCTTTCAGTTTTAAAATACTTTTCTCATACGGAAATTTGTCAACTCCTGGCAATGCAAAGAAATTGATATCAACCAATTGGCAACGATATTTTAAAAAAATTTACTAACGCTTTAGTCTTGTGTACTCCTTTATTTCCCTTCTACTTACAGGAAGCAATTAAAAAAAACACGTCTGCTAATGTTTATCTCTATTAGTATGAACTAGATAGAAAACTAAGGGTTTTAGCAATAATATGTAACAGATATCTAGAGAAAGTCAGATCAGATTTTTGTAAGAATGGTATGAAGAAGTGAAGGTGTACCTGGCCACGTGTTGTAAAAAATGCTTGTCCTATAATTATTATTAAGGCACTTTCGTCTGCTCGACTATTATGCTTACGGATATATGAAAGGGACACTCTGAAATTAAAACCGTAAAATTTGATTTTGGGCTAAATTTATTTCTTGTTAGAAACTGAATTTTTGGTTTATCTACAGTTTATTCATTTGTTACTTTTACCTAAATTCCTACTGGAAAGAAGTTTTTTCGCTGATAAAAACCTTACAATGAGAAAACTACACTTTTTATTGTATTTGATCCAACCAACATTTTTATATTAAATATTATATGCTAAACATATTTATTTACTTATTATGAAATTAGCAAAACAAAAAAAAAATTGCATTCGATTATATTATTGTGATAGTTAGTGGTTGTTTTTTATGTTTTCAAAACATATTACTATACTCAAAATTAACTTTGGTTACCTTTTTACTTTCTCTATACGTTCTATATACATAATTTATTGAGGAAGTATTGTATTCCACCCAAAAACTGAATACCGTGATTTCACCGGAAATATATGTTTTAGGACCCCCCTGAATCCATAAAAAGCATTTTCAGAAAAAGGTCCTTGTGTGTATGTGTGTGTGTGGCATAGCTAAAAAACGGAAATATTGTTAAATACCAAACTTGGTATTTAGGTTTGGTATCTTCCAAGGGTGCGAAATGAAGCTTTTCAAGAAAATTCCCCACCTTCAACTACCCTTTACATGGAAACATTTCGAAAATTTTGATTTTCTAATAAATTGCTCTGAAGATTTTTATTAAAATCTCGTATATTAAACATATTTACATACCAAATAAAATATATATCTTGAATTTTCTAGGAATAACCTCTGAAGACCTCTTTATTCTGGATGAATTTTGCCGAATTTTGCTTAACTGCTAAACCAAAGAGATAGACAAAAACTTTCAACACAGAAAATGTAAATCTCGACAAAACACAATTTATATCCTTTGCATTTTTGTTGTAGAGATAACCGCTTCTGAGATACTCCTTGTTATTGTTTTCAGTTGTGAAGTACTTACATTTTTTTTCAGACAGTAAGTGTCCGTTTTTCTTTTGCTCTACTCTTGGCCAAGCTTGGACAGCTTTTAAAACATTCTACTTTTGGTTTAGCATAGTATATTTCCTTATTTTCTTCCTACTTATAAGGAACTAACTAATAAAAGATTCTTCTAAAACTTTATCTCGATAGCAAGGTACAGAAAGAAGAATAATCTTATGTAAGCAGTTTGTAGAAAAGCTAAAGAAAGTCATGTGAGTGTAACACATCAGATTTTTTAAATTTTTGATCAAGTTTAAAGTTTTACTAGAATAAACAACCATTGGGGGTACTATATACAAACACACAAACAAAATCACAGATGGTGACTGCTCCTAGAAGGTAAGATTGCGTAGGTAGGTTTTTAAATGTTTAAATGAAACGATGACAATATACAAAATATTCTGAGAATATGTTCCAAAATGTATTTTATGTTAAATAAAATTTTATGACAATTCTGTAGGAGTGATTAAAGTGATTGCAGATGTATGAATGGTTCAATAAGATATTTTTATGTCTCAGGATGATCTCAATGATTTCTTGAATGTTATACATTAATTGGGTTTTTACACAAAATACGTTTACACTTCAGGGTATCTGGCTTGGAGTAGAAAGAAGAATCATCTTTTGTAAGAAGTTTGTAAAGCAGGTAGAGAAGCTCATGTAAATGGAGCACATCAATATTTTTTTGTTTCAGTTTAACACCCTTTAACGTGGTGAGTCATATTGGACGATGAATGGAAGGGGTGAAATTATGCTCAAATGAGCCCGGGGTTTTTATAGTAAAGCTACATTCACAATGAGATGTAAGTGCAGCGTAAGTCAACACTTTATACCCATGTTATTCTGAAGCATCCATATCACTCAGCAACGCACTACGCATTGCAAAAATTTGAAACTCCAAGCTTTACGCATGCATGCGCACATAGAGAAAGAATTTTGCACTCTTTCCTCTATGCATTGCCGTCTGTTCAACAGCAGACGATCGTAATGCGAGATATTACAGTGTCTACTGTATGTACATAATATATGCTACTCTTCCATTTAGCCGTGTTGCACCATGTTTGAATCACGGAAGCTAGAAGTTTTAAATACAATATTGTTGCTATTGAAATATAGTAATAGTGTGCATGTGAAATTTTTATTTAAAAAATATTAAGCAAATTTTTACTTTCAGTACACGTCCTATGTATATATTGTATAGAGAAGGTATTGCACTCTACCCAAAAATTCAATACCGAGATATCACCGCAAATACATGTTTTGGGCCTCCCTGAATCCAAAAAAAGCATTTTTAGCAAAAGGTCCGTGTGTGCGTGTGTGTCTATGTCACTGTATGTCGGTGGACGGCATACCTCAAAAACGAAAAGACCGTCAAGTACAAAACTTGGTATTTTAGTTTCGTATCTTCTAAGGATGCAACATGAAGATTTCCAAAAAAATCCCCCTAACTTCAACTACCTTTACATGTAAATTTTGATTAAAATACCATATATTAAAGATATTTACCTGACAAATAAAATGTGTATCTTGAATTTTACGGGAATAGCGTCTGAAAACTACTTTATTCTGGATGAATTTTACGGAATTTTGCATAATTGCTAAACCGTAAGGGATAGACAAAAACTTATCATAAAAACGTAGAGCACCTTAAAACACACAATATATGTTATATACATTTTTTCGTGGATTTGTTCATCTTTGAAGTATTCCTTGTTATTGGTTTCAGCTTTAAAAAGCCTATACTTTTCTCATACAGGAATTGGTCAACTCCTGTCCATACAAAGGAACTTCAGTCACAGAGCAACCATCTTTTGACTATCACCTTAACCTGTGGTACTCTCTTATTTCGTTTCTCCTAACAAGGAAGCAAGTAATAAGACTATTTCTGCTAATTTTTTCTCAATTAGCATGAAGCAAATAGAAGCATAAGCTTTCTAACAATAATTTGTTGCAGAGATGTAGAGAAAGTCATGTGAATAAAACACATCAGATTTTTTATTACTTTCTCAAGCCGCATGTACTATGTGCATAGTGTATTCCACCCAAAAATTCGATGTCGAGATTTCATCGGAAATACATGTTTTGGGATACTCTGAGAATTTATAGAAAATGGTCCGCGTATGTCTGTCTGTCTGTCTGTCTGTCTGTCTATGTGTCTGTGAACAGCATAGCTCAAAAACGAAAAATAAAAAAAAGTTTAATACTAAACTTGGTATTTAGATCAAAAGAATCAAAATACTGGAAGTGGTACACAGTGAAGCATACTTACACATTGGAAAAATGAGTCGAATTTACACTTGAATTGCTTCACTAAGTAATTAATTACCTGGACATGTTTCGAAGGCGTATATTGCCCACATCATCAACAGTCGAAATCTGTTGATGATGTAGGCAACATACGCCTTCGAAACATGTCCAGGTAATTAATTACTTAGTGAAGCAATTCAAGTGTAAATTTGACTCATTTTTCCAATTGGCATTTAGGTTTAGTATCTTCCAAGATTTTCAAGAAAATCCCCCCAGCAGACACATGGCTATATTTTCGATAATTTTGATTTTCTTAAAAATGGCTCTAACGATTTTGATTAAAATCCCATATATTAAATATATTTACATCCCAATTAAAATGTACATCTTGAATTGATAATAGCCTTTGAAGACCTCTTTATTCTAGATGAATTTTGCCGAATTTTGATTAACTGCTAAACCGTACGCGATAGACAAAAACTTTCTGCTCAAAAAATGTAGATCTCGTCAAACACAAAATTTATGTCCTCTACATTTTTGTTGTGGAGGTAACCGTTTCCGAGATATTTCTAGTTATTTTTTTCAATTGTAAAAGTATTTGTATGTCCTTTTCTCAGACATGAAGTATCCGTTTTTCTTTTGTTCTACTCCTGGCCAAGCAAAGAAACGATTTGCAATGGCAATGGCATAACGATAGGTTTTAAAACATTTGTCTATCACTTTAGCATAAGGCATTCCTTAAGTTTCATTCTACTTATAAGGACCTAAGTAATAAGAACATTCTGCTAATGAATATCTTGATTAGCATGGTGAAGAGAGAACAATAATCTTTTGAAGAAGTTTGTTTGTAGAGCAGGCAGAGAAATTCAAGTGAGAATTTATAATAATGTTGGTCATGTTATTCAATTTGAAACTTGCAGTGAGCTTGGAATATTTTCGCATGACAATTTAGGAATGTAGAAAACCGTACTTGCGTTACCTTACGCTCGTGCCTGCGCTTACTCTACGTTGCAACTTCATTGTGAATGTAACTTACTCAACATTCGTCTTCTCAAGATAGGGAAGAACTCGAAGAAAGCTTTGTCCGGATAACTCATCCTAAAGCAGATTCGAAATTCGGACCGTGAGGCAGAGGCCCTGCCAACATATTGAACCATGTGTAGGTATAACAAGACATGATAAAATAATCAATATAAAATATTTTATTGAATTTAAATTCACTTTTTCACATAATAATTTTAGATAAAATTCATTAAATTATCTTAAAATGTTTAATGGTTAATAGATCTCCAAATATGGCAGACATCTCAAATCTCATGCACAGATTTATTAATAGTTGCCTCTACTATGAACTGCAGAGTTTGAATTTTCTTGAAAATCTTCACGTCGCATCCTTGGAAGATACTACACTTAAATAACAAAATTTGGTATTTAACGTCCTCTTCGTTTTTGTAGCTCAGTTGTCTTCACATGCCACACACACACACAAACACACACGATCCTTTTTATAAAATTGTTTTTGAATTCAGAGGACCTCAAAACACATATATAGGTATATTCGTGGAATACAAGACATTCTGTACCTACTGTATTTATAATACGTGCAGAGAAATTAAAAGTATAGATACCCAAACTTTGTAGCAAATTTGAAGAATACAAATTTCACAGTTTGAAAAACAAAGAATGCAATGTTCTCAGTATAAAATGCCATATTATAAAACCCGTCAGGTGTATTTTATAGAATTTAAGTTCCATATTTACTCGAGTGTCCCTTTATATTTTTAAATTTAAATTCGTACACTCAGACCAGCAGGTTTCAATCCAGATCACCTACATTACTAAGCATGATCTAATTGAAGGCAGTGAGCTTAAAAACTGTGTAACCCTCAAAACTAAAATGTTTCTGAATACTACATCCGTACCTTGTTTGAATATCAGCTAATAATTTATGTATAGCCTGAGACCAGCAAACTTCATTGTAAGTAAACAAGTCAATTTTTATTTCTTACGATACTGTATCTTTGCCACATAAGAATGAAAATTCAAGGTCCATAGCTCCGCCCAAACTAAAAAACATATTTCAACTCCTGAAAAATGTGTCTCCATTCTTCATGAATATTACAGAAACCTTTTCTCTGTAACTAGTGAGGGTAATGGTTCTCTATTTCGTACATAACACATGAAGAAGGGATTGTATTCCACCCAAAAATTTGATACCGAGATTTCACAGGAAATACATGTTTTGAGAGCACCTGAATCCAAAAAAAAAAAGAAGCATTTTTAGAAAAATGACCGTGTGTATGTGTGTGTATGAGTCTGTGGGCAGCATAGCTCGAAAACAAAATGGCCGTTAAATACCAACCTTGGTATTTAAGTTGGGTATCTTTGCAGAGATGTCACACAACGATTTTCAAGAAAATCCCCGCACCCCCAACTTCCCTTTACATGGAACTTTTTTCGAAAATGTTGATTTTCTGAAAAATAACTCTAATGATTTTGATTAAAATGTTGTATATTAAACACATTTACCTGACAAATAATATGTATATCTTGAATTTTCTGGAAATATCCTCTGAAGACTACTTTATTCTGGATGAATTTTACGGAATTTTGCATAACTGCTAAACCGTAAGATGTAGACATAAACTTACCTCACAAAAAGTGTAGAGCAATTGAAAACAATGTCATATTATAAAACCCGTCAGGTGTATTATATGCCTTTTTTTGTGGAGTTGATCGTTTTTTAGATATTCCTTGTTTTTGGTTTCAACCTTGAAAAGCTTATACTTTTCTCATACAGGAATTTGTCAACTCCTGTCCATATAAACAAAAGAAACTTCATTCACATAGCAACCAGCTTTTGACTATCACTTTAACTTACGCTACTCCTTTATTTCGCTTCTACTTACAAGGAAACAAGTAATAAGACTATTTCTGCTAATTCGATTAGCATGAAGTATATAGAAGCATAAACTTTTTAACAATAATTTGTTACAGAGATGTAGATAAAGTAATGTGAATGGAACACCTCAGATTTTTTGTAGATTTTGAGATATTCCTAGTTATTTACGTATTTTAGTTTAAAATACTTATACTATTCCAAATAGGAAGAGCTCTTCCGTTTATTATTATTATTATTATTATTATTATTATTATTATTATTATTATTATTATTATTCTTTTACTACTGTACTTTTGAATGTCAGAGTCAATCGTATAGCGATAGGTTAAGTAATAAGACATTTCTGCTAATGCTTATCTCGATTAACACGAAGTAGATAGAAGAATAATCTTTTATAAGAATATTTGCTTGCAAAACAAAAGAGGAAGCCATGGTTATAGAACACATCCGACATTTTCCAGTTTATTTTTATGGATCAGGACAAAATCTTTACTACGTTTATAATGAGATATGATAAAATAATCTGTGCAGATTGTATTAATGCTTTAATTTGTTGACTTAAAATTATGTTTTGTTAATCTTTAGGTAACATTCATTAAATTTCCCTAAAATTTTCAATGACTAGAAGTTTATGAATATTATAGATTTCGAAAATCCAAGCGCATATTTATTGATATTTACCTCTACAATGAACATGCAGATTGTCAATGAACTAGTTAAAATTTTGATTTTAAAAAGTATACCCCAAATGTATACATTACAAATACTTTATGAAAAAAAATTGACGTGTTCTATTTACATAACTTTCTCTAGCTTTTCCAAATACAAACTACTCTTACAAAAGATTATTCTTTTATCTACATCATGCTAATCGAGATAAACATTAGCAGAGTTGGTCTTGCTTGCTTCACTGTAAGTAGAAGGGAAATAAGGGAATACAAAATACTAAAGCAATAGTAAAATTTTTTAAAATCTGGGCGCTATGCGAAACAATTGAGGTTTGGTTCGTTTTGCATTGTCCCGTATGAGAACAGTTAGGTTGTTTAAAATTGAAACCAATAACATGAGATACCTAAAAGATGATCTGCACTACAAGAAAAATGTATAGAATATAAATTATGAGTTTTAACTGGATCCACATTTTTTGTGTGTTAAGCTTTCGTCTACCTCTTACGGTGTAACCGTTATGCAAAATTTTTCAAAACTAATCCAGTATAAACAGGTCTTCCGAGTGTATAACCAGAAAATTCAAAATACACATTTTATTTGTGATGTAAATATATTTAATATACGGTATTTTAATCAAAATCGTTACAGCCGTTTTTAAGAAAATCAACGTTTTCGAAAAATTTTCCATGTAAAGGGCAGTTAGAGGTAGGAGAATTTTCTTAAAAATCTTTGCGTCGCCACCTTGAAAGTTATTGAACTTATATATTTAGTTTGGCATTTAACCAGTTTTTCGTTTATGAACTATGCTGTCCACAGACAGACGGACACCACACTCACACACTCACACACACACACACTCACTCACACACATGCGTGCGGATATGTTTCTCAAAATGCTTTAATTGGTTTCAGAAGGTCTGAAAACGTGTATTTCTGGTGAAATCTCAACATCGAATTTTTGGGTGGAATACAGTACCTTCTCTATCCATTATGTATGTTGTACATGTGGGCTAGAGAAAGTAATAATGAATAAAAAATGTCAAAGCTTTTAATATTTTGCTTATTATATTTTTAATTTCCTAAAAATGTCATAAAGTTTGGTTCAATAGAATAGAAGCTGTATTTATTATTGCAATGTCTGTTTAAATTGAAATAAGTATACGCCAGCACAAGCAGGATTCAATCCTAGATCGTCTATATTACTAACCAGAGTCTAATTGCAGACTACAAGAACTACGAATTTCCAGGACCAACTTTTCTGAACCGTCGTATAATGAAACAAAGGAAAACAAAATTTTGATGTAAAAATAATTAAAGCATACATTCGTCTCAATTAAAACTTTAGAATGTGAACACAGCGAGTACAACAAAAAAGGTTGCTAACTAAAGTCGGCACCATCAGCATGAAAGTTGCAGAAAACAAATGACTGGGGGACCCATGCAGAAGGTTTGATTGCCACATAAAACTTTCGGTAGGAAAGGCTTGTAGTGCGTATTTCCGAAAATGAAGACGTGAATCAAAGTTCTGGAGCACTGGGAGGAGAAAAGCGATACAGAACTTGAGCAAAGGCCAAATTGTGTTTTAGATTATTACTGCCGTACAAGGAGATGTCCCTTCCCAGTCGCTATAATTTTTTTTGTGTGTCTCTCTCTCTCTCTCCCTCTCTCCAGCGGCTGTGTGTTCATTTATTCTGGCATGTCGCTCAGTGTATCTCTGTCAAGTCTTGTTCTGCAACACCGACTTTACCCCCGTAGCAATAAAACTTTATGAATTGCTCCAACGTTTTCACTCTTCTGGCAGAGAGAGTCCTTTTCGCCGAGTTGACAGCGCGTTTGTCACTTGACCTCGCCGAGATTACTTCTGCGTACAGTCGCAATTAGAAAACAACACAAGTGAAGTCAAGCATCCACCGTACAGACTTGCAAATGTGCATGTGGCCTGTCAGCTGAGTCGCTACCCGAATTTGGATTGTAAACATTCCTCAAAAACGGCTTGTATGTGACTGTCGGATGTCATGTGACTTCTTCACAACATGTCGTCCTCCATGGTCTTTTCATTCTCCGAAGAATATTTTAATTTTGCCATTGTAATATGATCTAACCTGCCATCTAATGATATATGTTCGCTTTTTTGCCCCATGTTGTTTCCGTATCTTCTGGTTTCCAAAATCCCGGGTTCAAACGCCACGCAGGGCGATGGATTTTTTCGGGCGTGTTATTTACATCAAATATTGAACATTCTATCCTTTCATTCTCCAAAGCCTCTTTTAATTCTTCTATTATAATAGGATCTCCTGTCATCTAATATGATAATATTATATATTTTAGCTTTTTTGTTGCTTCTAGTTCCCAAAATCCCGGGTTCAAACCCGGCGGAGAGCGATGGATTTTATCGGGCGTGTTATTAACATCAAATCCCGAACACTAGTTTTTCATTCTCCAGACCCGGTTTTAAGTTTACCATTGTAATATGATCTATCCTGCAATTTGATGTAATAATGGTCCTTCGTGTTCAGTTTTGTTGGTCCATAGCTTTTCGTAAGTTCTGGTTCCCAAAGTCGCGGGTTCAAACCGGCGGAGACCGCTGGATTTTTCCGGCGAAAAATCCTTAGGAAAGTAAAGCCGTTGATCCCGTGTCGTAGATTTACGGCACTTGAACTAATCTCAAGTCTGATAAAGAGCAAAAGTAAGCCGTCTTTTACGCTCAATATAGAATGGGGCGCAGAGAACCGCAGCAGTTATAGAGCGTCCATAAATAAAACTACATTTAATTTTGTGTTTGTGGTAAATTTCTGAACAATAGAGTAGTCGTGAATTAGAAATTAGAAATTCCTAACGGTGGTTCAGTTGGTTAGGCGCTGCCCTTCTGGTCCTAAGATCGCGAGCCCAGGTCGATGATTTTTAAGTGTGCTTAAAAGCAGAAGATTTGCTGAAATGTTAAACAGCTCCTGGGAGGAAAACTTCTGTTAGAATGGAGGGGATCACAATGATCCTTACAATTGACAGCTTGTCAAGAAAGTAGATTTGCACGCAAATTTGAATAGTGAATTTTCAATCTGGACTGAATATACTATTTTAGTTTTACTTTCTCTGCTGCGAATAATATAAAGTAGAGGAAGCACTGTAAATTACTTTTCACCAAAAAATTGTATATCAAGATTTCACCCTATACACATAATTATAGATTTTCTAAATAAATAAATAAACACATAAAACAGTATTTTAGAGTGGATAAGTGTGTATCTAAACCAAATAAGAAACGTCGCTTAAATTTAACACTAGATATATAATGCGAGTATCTTCTACAGAATCGACACGTAGGCTTTCAAGGAAATCAACCACTCCGAAATTCCATGGAATATTTCTGAACATGTTCGATTTTTCTAAATCGGCTCTCACGATTTTGCTTAACATACCATAGGTTTAGGAAAGTTGCATGAATAATAAAATGTATAACATGAATTTTCTGGAAATAACCTCTGAAATTCTCTTCATTTTGAATGCATTTTGCACAATAAAAACAACTGTAAGAGATTGTCAAAAAATCAAAATAAAATAAAATATATTTATATATTCAAAAAAATATTGCAATAGTTAAAGTTAATAATGTAATTAAATAACTTTTTTAGGGGTCACCCACTTCCAAGATATTCCTTATTATTGATCTTAATTTTGAAATATCTACATCATTCTCAAATTTTCCAATAGTGATACTTTTCTCAAATAGAAAGTCCTTATTCGTTTGACTTTATTCTGGTTTTTATTTTCTTTTATTGTTTTTATTTTTGTATTCCTTGTTAAAAAAGAGAACGTAATTTCAAAGAATCACATAACAGCATGCTCTTAAAATATTTGGCTATTACTTTAACCTAGTGCATTCCCCTATTTGCCTCACAGCTATAAGGAAACGAGTAATAAAGTCCTTTCAGCTAATGTTTAGCTCGTTTAATATGAAGCAGATAGCTTTAGAATCGGATTTTATAAAACTACATTGTTTCAAGCAGTGGAAGTTATGAATGTAACACATCAGACGTTTTAATTGTTCTGTAATAATCATACCTATCGATGCTTTTTACTTTTGGAACACACTGTCTTGGATTTTATTTCTTTGAGTTTTATAGATTAGATCACACACTTACGTCCGTTCACTCATTGATACTTGCAGATCTTGTGAAGGGCATGGAATAATTTTGGCTAGAGAAAAGTTCCCACCCTCAGCAGGGAATTGAACTAGGATCCCTCGCTCAGTGCCTGGTGTTATACTTACTGAGCTTACTGGACTAGTGTTTATATAATTATAACATCGTTCATTGCTTTATTTTTGTGTGTCTGAATTGCTTATCAGACGATTACAGAGGGAAGTGATTGTAGCTGGGTGGAGGGAACAGCGTTGCCTTATACATGAATTTGTCTCATTTTACTTTCTCTACTTTTTATATAGTACTCACTAGGTAGAGAAGCCATTACACTCGCCGAAAAATTCAATAATATGTTTTCGCTGGAAATACACGTTATGATGTCTCTGTATTTAAAAAAAAAAAAAAAAAACAATTGTAGAAAAATGTTCGCGCGTGCGTGTGTATCCATCTGTCTGTGAACACGATAACTCCAAAACGAAAACTCGTCCAATTGCGCAACTCTATATTTAACTTCAGTATCTTCCAAGTATGCGACACGAAGATTTTTAGAAAAATTTGACAACCGAAACTACCCTTTAAATGGAAAAAAAAAAAAAAAAGCTAGAACATTTTGATTTTCTCTCAACTATCTCTAACAATTTTGATTAAAATGCCCTATATTAACAATATTTACATAACAAACAAAATGTATAGGTATCTTAAATGTCTTGGGAATAGTCTCTGAAGATCTCTCCATTTTGGATGACTTTCGTATAACAGATAAACCGTATGAGATAGATAAATACTTACCACACAAAAATTCAATTCTAGTTAAAATACAAAATACATACATACATACATACATACATACATACATACATACATACATACATACATACATACATACATACATACATACATACATACATACATACATACATACATACATACATACATACATACATACATACATACATACATACATACACACACGTACATACATACATACATACATATATACATACATACATACATACATACACATACATACACACATACATACATACATACATGCATACATACATACACACATACATACATACATACATACATACATACATACATACATACATACATACATACATACATACATACATACATACATACATACATACATACATACATACATACATACATACATGCATGCATGCATGCATGCATACATACATACATACATACATCCATGCATGCATGCATACATACATACATACATACATACATACATACATACATATATACATACATACATACATACATACATACATACATACATACATACATACCTACATACATACATACATACATACATACATACATACATACATACATACATACATACATACATATACATTTTTCCATTGAGTTGAACATTTCGATATATTCCTTGTTATTGCTTTCAGTTTTCATATACTTATTTTTTTTTCTCATACGGGAATGTGTCTACTACTAGCAATACAAAGAAATGAATTTCAATGACATAGTCAGCTTCAAAAAGATCTGACTACCGCTTTCTCTAGTGTATTCCCTTGTTTTCCTTCTATTTACAAGGAAGCAACTAATAAGACCATTTCTGATAATGTTTTATCTTAGTAAGTCTGATGTAGATAGAGGAATAGGGTTTTTAACAGTAATTTGTTACAGAAATGTAGAGAATTCATGTGATGGAACACATCAGATATTTATCCACGCTCTTCCCCGCCAATGAGTCTGCACTTCGTAAACACCGGTGTAGACTTCACTTTTCTTTGAGCACTGCAGCAAGGAGCTTCTGTCTTCCGGCTTGCAGAGAGAGCACTTTGTTGGAAGCTTGATATAATTAATGGTTTCATAAAGCCAATTATTGTTTGCCGGATCACTGACGCGTATCGTCGGTTCGTGCTGCAAGGCTAAGGCTCGCTCGCTCATTAAGTCAATCAGGTTTTTCGTTTATGTTTTATATCAAAGTAAATTTGAAGCGCGATTATGTTAGTCCCATACTCTTATCGTGTCCTTGTAATTGGGAGCTAATTAGCAATTAGAAGTGCTGATGAGCAGCGTAAATAGAACCGGGTTCAAACACAGTCCTCATTAGCACCTCCCCCATTGTCAAAATATCTTATTAATGTCACGTCATTGTATAAGGAAACATTTTACGAAAACATGTTTGGTTATTAAGTTACGAGGAAACGTAGAAGATTCGTAAAAAGTATGCGGAAAATGGAAGAGAGGAATGATCAGTGGCGGCTGTTATATGAGAGCATAAGAGCGCGTGAACTCCCTAACGTTTGACACCTTGTGGATCTATTGGATATTTTTCTTTGAATGCTTTTAAACGTAACATGTATGGGGTAATTTAAAATATGCGGCGTTTAAATCTACAGGCCTACTCCTTTTAACTCGATAAAATGTTGCACCAATGTCGTGGCACATCTTGAGTTGTGCACTTTGAAGTAACTTTTGCGCATGCGTGATTGGTATAACGTAATTGCCACCCGGGACAAATACACACGCGCGTGTACACTGGAAGGCGTGCACGTATTACTAAGCTTTTTTCCTCGGTCTTCAATACAGATAGTGCCAAAGAGAACCTGACTGCAACTCGCGTCTACGTCACATTATTTATTACTGTACGTGGGCTTGCGAAGCCATGGTTAGTTGCTTTAGGTTACGATGCAAGTTTGTGCCACTCCTGCTAAATAGTTGCACCAATAACCACAAGAAGGATTACAAAAATGGCGCAGAAACATATATATGTTTTCGCTCTCAATTGCATTAGCTAAGAGAGAAAGAGGTCGAGTGAGTGCAATCAGTCTGTCATATGGACCTCAGCTACTGCAGAACGCGCCTCAAAGACCCCAGGAAGCAATACAAAATCCGCCGAAGGTTTTCTTTGGCGCTGAGCGTACAATTTAACATCATTGATACCAAATAGCAGCTCATTTCAGTACAGATCAAGGTCGTTAGGTGGCAGCAATATTAATGCTGCTTTATACAGTCCAGGGCTGTAATAGTGGGTTAATCCCGCCATCTTTTGACTTTGACTGAAGTAGATAAGGTACATGCACGCGAAACCTCATTTTTCAGACTCTCCATATTCTCAATCGCATGTTGTCTTAGAACGTTGTACGTAATGATGTACGCAAAAAACAGTCACAAAACTGTCCGTTCTTTCGTAAGACAACTAATGCATAAGTATCATCATCATTTGTTGTTGTTGTTGTTGTTGTGAGTGTCTGTAATTGTATAAACTTGTTTGTAATAATAACCAATATGCAGCTGATGCTATTTACATTTCTAGGACTATCCGACCCTCAAGCTTTTATGAACACCCAGAATGTATGCTGTGACAATGTGCGTGTATGTGACCGTTCTCACGTTCGCCTTGGTTTGTGAGTAACGCAGTTGAATGCGCAAACAATATGCAGAGCCAAACGTTCTGACTCTTCTCACGAGAACAAGACTCCTCTCCAAGTCTCGGCTTCTAGAAGCTTCCAGGAAGTACTGTGATTTTATTTTCTAGTTATAAAAGAAAGAGGAAGGGCAGTGCAGTATTATGTTGTGACTTGAGTGTTAGAGCACACAGGTGCGTGAGCCATGGATGGCGTGCAACTGCAAACGTTGAAACATAGAGTGAATTATTTGCAGTAGTGAATCAAAGACTGTGAAAAAAAAAAAAAAAAAAAAAAAAAAAGCTAATAAAGACATTTGTTAAAATAATCAAGCAATGAGCCTTCCTTAAGAAGCTTCTGCTCCACAAAGTTCACTAAGCAAAGTTTTCAGATGATTTTGCCCCTCTACTGTTGTGATTTAACGGGTAGCGATTTTATATTCCCTAAGTACTTCAAGTAAGTCTTTAATGTATTCTAGTAAACTAGTTTTAAAAGCGATGAATGGTGTAATTAATTTTGTGCGACCACGCAGGGTACTTACATTTTTACATTGCATTAACATATAAAAAATCTTATGTGTTCAATTCACATGACTTTCTTTATGTGATCCACAAACAAATTATTATTACAAACGGTTATTCTTTTATCTACGTCTTACTAATGGAGATAAGCATTGGTCATATTACTTTCTTGTAAGTAGAAGGGGAATAAAGGAAGACATTAGGCTAAAACGATTATAAAATCCTTTAAAAGTTAGTCGCTATGTGAAAAAATTGAAATTGGGTTCTCTTTACAAAAATAGCAGTAAAAGAAAAGTAAGCTGAATGGAAAAATGACTTATTGTTATCTTGAAATCGGTTTACCCTACATAAATGTATATGATTTATTGTGTGTTTTAATGAGATCTACATTTTTTGTATAGTAAGATTTTTTCTATCTCTTACGTTTTACCAAACAAAAGTCAAAATAAAATGAAGAGATCTTCAAAGCCTGTTCTCAGAAAATCCAATATGTACATTTCATTTGTCATGAAAATATCTTAAACAAATGGTGTTTTAATAAAAATGCTTTGAGCCATTTCTGAGAAAATAAAAAATTTTGAAAATGTTCCATCTAAATGATAGTTGGGGTAGGAGGAATTTTTCCGAAAAATTTAGTGCTACATTCGTGGAAGATACTGAACTTTAAATACCAAGTATGAAATGTATCGACTTTTCGTTTTTTATTTACTCTGTCCATAGACACACACACACACACGTACGGACCTTGATGAAAACATTTTTGGATCGAATATAACACCTTCTCTAGCTACTATGTAAATTGTATGTACATATGTGCTAGAGAAAGTAATATGAAATATTAAATTTAAAACTACTCATACAGATATGCTAAAATGTATAAGACTCAGCTTATCTATCATGAACGAAAATACGAGTATTTAGCACTTTAATTTGTAGTAATATTGAAAATTAAATTTCCAATTTTGGTTAAATTATCCATAGGTGAATGTATTCGAATCGAGATGGGAGGTTTTAAAATATTTCTATGTATTAATGACCATGAAATACAGTTTGAACTTCACATGCTAAATAGAGGAAAGATGTATTCCGCCTTAAAGGCTTATATTAAGGATAACGCTGAAAATACATGTTTTTAGGTCTTCTAAATCCAAGAAAAAACATTAAAAAAGTCCCTGTTTATTTTGTGTGCCAGTTAAGCTTTATCTATATTGAGGACAGCATAAGAAAAAATCCGATGTGTTACACTCTAATGACTTTAGCCTGTTCTGCAAACAAACTATTCTTACAAAAGATTATAGTGATATCTACTTCTTGCTAAACAAGATAGACATTAGCAGAAATGGTGTTGCTTGCTTCCTTGTAAGTATAAGCTAAATCAATAGCCAAATCTTTTAAGAAATCTCACTATGATGTCACAGGAGTGACCAGGAGTAAAACAAAATAGATGTGAAAAATGGCGGCTATTTCAAGTTTGAGTAAGCTATAAGTATTTTAAAATTGAATTAAAAAACAGGGATTCCCACGGAAATAGTTTCTTCACAAAAAATTATATCAGACATCAGCTATATGTTCAAACCAGATCTACAATTTTTGTGTAGTAAGATTTTGTTTTCTGTTATACAACAGTCCTACAAAAAGAAGAAGGCTTCAGAAACTACTTTCAGCAAATCCAATATATAGATTTTATTTACTTTTAAATATCTTAAACATATAAGCTATTATCATATTCATTAGAGCTATTTCAAGAAAATCAAATACTTCAAAAAATGTTTAATGTAAAGGGTAGTTTGGTATTTAAATTTCATCTTCCAAAGATGCGAAGATTTTCAGGAAATTTCCCCAGGCCTAACTACCTCTTATGTGGAAGAATTTTCGAAATTGTTTATTTTCTCAAAATGATTAAATTAATTTTGATTAATATATCATATATTAAAGATATTACCTTGACAAATATAATGTATATCTTGAATTAATTGGATATAGCCTATGAAGTCCTCTTCATTGTAAATTATTTTTGTATTATTGGTGAACCGTAAGAGGTTCACAAAACAAGCACTTAACTACGTAAAAATTGGATATCGTTAAAAATTGTTTATAACAGCCGTATTTCTGTTT
Organism: Hymenopus coronatus; assembly: GCA_030762935.1. Lineage (NCBI taxonomy): Eukaryota > Metazoa > Arthropoda > Insecta > Mantodea > Hymenopodidae > Hymenopus > Hymenopus coronatus. Next base: position 157,811,959 of record CM060892.1, read on the forward strand.
GTACAGAATTTAATGATATTAAAATTTAATTTTTTTTTTTTTAATTTTTAAGTCTTGTTTAATTTATATATTAAGATTTTAAATTTAATAACCATTTGGGAGATATTCTTTGTTACTGGTTTTGGACTTTTGTTAATTGGGACGTCTTTATTCACTTTTTATCCTGGGCATCTAAAGAAAATGGCGGTTAATTGCATTATATTGTAACAGTTTTTAACATATTTGATTATCCCTTTAGTCAGTGTATTCTCTCGTTTTCCTTCTGTTTGTAAAGAACGAGGTAGTACAATCATTTTTGCCAATGTTTATCTTTATGAGCAAGAAGTTAGCTGTTGTAATTAATTTGTTGCGGAACAACTAGAGAAAGTCATATGAATGTTTTGGTGACCTCAAAACAATTAAGTATTTCTGGTGAAATTCCTGTATCGAATTTATGGATGAAATGCTTATCTTCACCAGTTGCAATGTATATTGCGCCTATATGTTGGAAAAAATGAAAACGAAACGCAGGTATTTGAGTATCTTCCAAGGGTATGACACGAAGATTTTGAAGAAAATTTCTCATTCTCAAGCTACTCCCTACATGGAAAATAATATACTATGTATACTTTTTTCGGTTACTGGGGGCCTTTCAAAGCGGTGAATCTAATTTATGATGAAAAATAACACGCGAAGAATAACATGATATAAAACATTAAATGATAACTTGATAAGCATCGCATTAGAGTTTTAAAATTTTAGAATATAAAATCAGTCACATGATGCTTATTAATGTTAAATAAGTTCAGTACAAAATTTAGAATTCACGATTTCTTTAGGTTTTTTAACGTCGGGTTTTGAGGAATTGAGTGCTTGATTCTGTTTCAGTATTTATCCTGTATAACTACGTCAACATTTATTATCGCTCTTACCAATATATTCGAGGCAAGCCGGTGGAAAATCATTGGTTGACAGGAGTATTGTTTTTGATTAGATCATATGTGGGTATGTCAGTGATTGTAATGACTTTGTTCTGGTGTCACCCAGATCTGATAAAGCGCCTCTGGGTATTATTTTCCTAACTATGAAAATAGCCCTGGAAATGGATTGCCGAAAGTTCAGCTCTTGGACAAATTCTGATGGATAGCTGACTTTCTCATTTCTGGCTGACAGTATCTGCCGGAAGCAGTATGTCAATAATTTGGTTACCTACAGCCTGACATTTACCTGTCAGGGCTATCAGATTAGGCTATATTTCGCCGTTTCGACTGCATAAACAGTAAATTTGCGATACATTTAACTTGAGCTGTAATTGTAATACCTAGTTTTTCTTTGTACAATTTTAGGCTGTAACGGATATTATGATATTATTTATTTGTTAGCATTAATGTTATTTGTTGATAGTAATGGTATGTGTGTTATTTGCTCAATGATAAATTTACGTAAAAGAACAATTTAATTGGTGTGTAATACCTGTGAAATTTGTATATTTGTTCGCGTAATCCTTTTTATATCGAAATATTTAACCCTTAAAATCGACAATAAATAATTATAGTATATTAAAAGAGCTAACATATTAGCACAAAAATCTCATAGGTGCAATATAAAAACGTATAATCTGTTTTATTTATCTCTAATGTGGATTGCTTCAGCAACGCCAAAATATAACTAAATGTTCATATGATGACGAAACATTAAAACAAAAAGTAATTCTAGACTTACAAATAGGTGTTAATCCAGCTTACAACCACAGTAAATATGGTATATTTTTACTCATGATTTGTCTCGATCCTGCACACTAGTAATTTCACTTTACTATTCCAAATTTGACTAAATGCTTCGTGGTAACAAACCTTAATGTCATATTATTAATTATAATATTCAAATAACTACAGAAACACAAAAAATACGCTTACAATTTGTTCACTGAGCAGCTGCTTGTAATAAACGACGTAAATTATAATCCTTGTATTCATCTCTTGCAATTGGTTTTTCCAAAAAATCTCAACATCCGAAATATAAGAACCATCTCCTGCTAATATAAACGTGAACTAATCCATCCATCCATCCATCCATCCATCCAACCATCCACCCACACACCTATCCATCCACCCACCCACCACCCATCTATCCATCCATCCATCCATCCATCCACCCACCCACCCACCAACCCATCCATCCAGCCATCCACCCACTTATCCATCCATGCATCCATCCATCCAACATCCATCCACCCACCAACCCATCCATCCAGCCATCCACCCACCTATCCATCCATCCATCCATCCATCCACACATCCATCCATCGATCCATCCACCCATCCATCCATCCATTAATCCATTCATCCACCTCCCCACCTATCCATCCATCCATTCACCCACCCCCTATCCACCCATCCACATACCTACCTATCCATCCATCCACCTATTAATCCAACCATCCATCCATCCACCTATCCATTCATCCATCCACCCTCCCACCCATCCATCCACCCACCCATCCATCCATCCATCCATCCAACCACCCATCCATCCATCCTTCCACCCATTCACCCATCTATCCACCCATCTATGAATCCATCTATCCATCCACCCATCCATCCATCCATCCATCCATCCATCCATCCATCCATCCATCCATCATCGGTCTTCGTGTGTTCCCTCTAGACTGCCTCTGAGTTTGTGGTGCACTTTGCTCGAGTAGTCTGACTCAGATGAGTCGGTTTGAAACTTCAGGAGCTATATTGTAGGCTATTCAAAAATTTGACACAGTTAATAATGGTAAATACACAATTCTGAGTAATAAATGTAAAAAATAGTAGTTACCTTTTTAAGATTAGAATTTGTTTTATTCTATTTATTGTCTTATATTATTATGGAGATCAAGTTTTTCAAAATATACCTTGTTAGAAAAAATTCTGATTATATGAACAGCTCAGCTCAAAAGCAAAAAGACAGAAGAATACCAAACTTTACTTTTTTTCAGAATCTTCCAGACTCGGAACAAAAGCTTTTCAAGAAAATGCACCTACTCCAAACTACACCTATATGAACCATTTGTCAATAGTTGTATCTATCACATCAAATTTTAAAGAGATTTTCATAATAAGTAAAAACTATATCTTAAATTTTCTGTGAATATCCTCTGAAGCTGTCCATAAATTCACTTTTTTATAAGTGGTAAACCGCAAAAGGCTAAACTAAATTAGTAAGATCCTACTAAACAAATATTTAATTCTCGTTATAGCCCACAATGTACGCATAAAACACGTTTTGTTTTTTAATATAACATTTTCCCTGTTGTCAGTTTTTGTTTAATCGATTTTCTCTCCTTTGATTAAGCAATGAGAATGGCATTTCAAACCCATTATATATTGACCAGCTCTTAAAAGATGTGATATTGATTAAGCTAACTATATTCCCAAATTTCCGTTGTTTATACAAAATGTGTGATAAAATCATTTTCATTAAAGTTGGATAGGTAGAGTCAGACTGAAAATAACCATTGGAGTAAATCATTTCAAAATAATTTGAAATCACTTTGTGGTTTACTGGGAAATATGTGAGTCAGTTGAGAAGTTAAATGGCCTGCCAGTATGTTGCCATGGTATCACAGTGGTTAGAGCAAGCAGGTAGAGACCGGGAGATCCAAGGTTGAAATTCCAGCTACGACATTACATTTTTCAGTCTGACTCTACCCATCCAACTCTTGTCCTGCTCACCGCGTGTGTGAAAAATCAATTAAATTGATCTAAAAGTGGGCTAACCTATGAATCCCGGAACCTAAAGTACCTAGATCATTATATCTCTCAAAACACAAACATTATTTAAAATCCTTTTCCCCTTCCTAGCATGTGTGTAATTTACATAGTAGATAGATAAGGAATTGTATTCAATCCAAAAATTCGATGTCGAGATTTCACCGGAAATACGTGTTTGAGATCTGAGTCCAAAAAACGGATTTTGGTAAAGCGTCCGTGTGCCTATGAACACTATAACTCAAATGCGAAAAGTTTATTAAATACCAAACTTAATACTTAAATACCATACTTAATACTTAAGTTCAGCAACTTCCAAGGATACAACTCGAAGATTTTCAAGAAAAATCCCATACCGCAACTACCATTTACGAGGAAACATTTTCAATGATTTTGATGTTCTCAAAATGGCTGTAAAAAATTATATTAAAATATCGTTTATTAAAGATATTTATATCAAAACTTAAATATATATAGAATTTTCTGGGAATATTCTCTGAATTCCTCTTCATTCTGAATGACTTTTGCATATTTGGTAAACCGTAAGAGATAGACAAAAAGCTACTACACGAACAATATAGAGTTTGTTATAATACAATTTATGTCATGTATAGTTTTTTGTGTTTAACAATATCTGAGATATTCCTAGTTTAGTTTCAGTTTTTAATCTGCTTAAACTCTTCTCAAACTTGAAATCATCTTCGGTTTCATGAGTCGTTTGATTTACTCCTGACCATCAAAAGAGAACCGAATTTCAATTGTTTCTTATACTGATAGCTTTAAAATGTTGACTATCGTATTAGTCTAGAGTATATCTTATTTCTTTGTACTTACAAGGAAGCAAGTAATAAGACATAGTTTGTTAATGATTATCCCGATTTGCATGATGTAGATAACAATAAAATGTAAGAATAATTTGTTTACATAAAAGTTTGAGAAAAGCATGTGAATAGAATACATCAGATTTATTAAAAATTACTCTTGGTGCTAGGAAAATTTGTCGCTATGAGATATTACAATAGATACTTCTGCACATCCTGGGAAATATTAGTTGTATTTAAACAAAAACGGCGACGCGTGGAACATTTTGAAGGTGTGTAAATGTAACGTTAAGAAAAAAATGTTTAACCAAATTATATGCTAGCAAACTGTATGATCTTCAAATCACTAGAAAGTCTGAAGTAAGGGGAGCTAAATCTTGATTCTCTATAGACGTCCAAAGTTCAAACAGATATGTATAATAAAAAGCAATTTTCTATTTTTGGGCCGATTCTAGTTAAAATTTTACTTGCATTATTCCTTAAACTCACCTGGCATTCGCCGATATTCCGAAAAAAAAAAAACCTGCAAAGAAAGAAAAAAGAATGTAACATGACTTTCTGTACGTTTTCTGCAAACAAACTTCTTACAAACGAGTATTCTTCTTCCTACTTCATGCTAATCAAGATAAATATTATCAACAAAGGTGTTATTACTCATTTTCTTGAAATTAGAAGTCAACTAAGGGAATACGCTAGCTAAAAGCGCCGGTAAAATGGTTTAAAAGCTGTCGCTATGCGATTCATATTGAATAGATCACCAGGAGTAAAAAAAAATCATGGATGAGTTCTGTTTTAGAAAATTAAAAATACTTTAAAATTGCGATGTATAACAGGGAATATTTCTGAAATGGTGACTACAAAAAGCTGTATCTGACATAAATGGTGTATTTTAAGGAGATCTACATTTTTTGTGTAGCATATTTTTGTTTATTACTTACAGTATACCAGTTATGCAACAGTCATAAAGAATGAAGAAATCTTCAGAGACTATACCCTGAAAATTTAAAATGTACATTTTAATCTTCATACAAATATCTTAAACATATTGCATTTTAATCAAAATCATTTGAGCAGTGTGGAGAAAATAAAGGGTTTTGCATATAAAGCGTATCCTGGGGTGGGATGTTTTTCTTAGAAGCATTCTGGGAAGATGTTAGGGTAGAAAAAGTCACATGAATGAATCATATCATATATTTTTTGCTCTCTCTCTCTTTTGTCTAACAGTTTTTCCACAAAACAATAACATAATTTACTACCTGATGTATTTTGTGTGGTCTTAACTGTGCGGTGAAATTAACAACACCAGTCAATATATACCATCCCTTTTCTTCCACGTTTTCACACCTCTATACGTGATCTGTGGGCTAGGTAGTTTTCGGGTTATTGGACTTGCAGAAAGTATTCAAACTCAGTACCAATATAGCATTCATTACAGCGAGGCCCACCCACTCAAGGTAAGGCCTTCCAACTCGCAGTCTCAGGTAAAATATAAACTATGTCTTATGTGTGCTAGACTTATTTGGGGATGCTAACCTACCTGAAAGCACACTAGACTTAATAAATAAAAGTATAAGTCTAGAAATAAAGAAAATATTGATGCAATGTTGTTCATTGCACTGCTCTTAATAACCAGTACAAATATTTACACTTACAACCCTAACAGCTTGTAGGGACCTAAAATCATGTAATACTGAAATATCAAGGTTCAAAATTAATGCTTGCTCATTTGACCGATTTAATGGGAATTGCCCCTTCTAACATTTCAACTCCTGTCTAGTGAACGTATTGAGAGCTGGCTAAAAGCTCAAGACTCTGGCGTTAAGTACAGTAAGGGACATCAAAGAACTGGCCACAATAATGCAGCTGCACTAATGCAGAAACAGATGTTATACCTAAGGGTTTTGCTACTGATAATTCAATAATTCAACTCTGCAATGCACACTGTAGAAATGTCGAGAAGTGTTTGAATCTCGGAGCTGTGCTTCAGACAGCAGAGCTAAATCTATAGATAGAGATAGAAGGAGAGAGATCTGGAAATCCACCTCTCAACCAATGGTGACATTCTTTGAAATGAACGCCATTCTTCCAATGTGCCTAGTCCAAAAATCTGATGTGCTCCATTTACATCCATTTCTCTATCCTATCTCTAACAACTTATTCTTACAAAAACTTATTGATCTATCTAATCCCTACTAAAAGAGATGAATATTAACATAAATAGTCTTCTTATGTACTTATAAAAACAAGAGAAATAGGAGAAAATACTAGTCTAAGGCTATATTCAGATCTTTTAAAAGTTGGTCGCTAAAATTATGAGATTGAAATTCTTTTCTCTTCTCTTGATTAACAGAAAACAACAATAACGAATTCCAATTTGAGTGGGAAAATTTAAACCAATGACAAGTAATATCTCGGAAATGGTTAAATACACAAAAGGAAGGCATTTGGTATAAACTGTGTTTTGACGACCCCTATACTTTTGAGTTTTAGCCTTTTTTCCTTTGTCCTGCGGTTTTCTAGTTATTAAAAAGTCATCCAGAATGGACAGCAGTTCAGGAACTTCTTGCACCCAGGAAGTTCAATATATATATTGGGACTTTCAAAAGACACTTCAAACTTTAAACAGTTATAAATATTATATAGAATACTTGATATAGGAAAATAAACAAACAAACAAAAACAAAGAAATCACAAACCAGGAAAACAATGGGGTTTTACAAAAAATTGGGAAGTTCCTCTCCATTCTCTTGTTCAACGTCCACCATTTTTTCTGCGACTCCATGCACTTCATTTTGTAGATGAAGTTTTGGAATATTAAAAATGATTTCTTGCGAAACAACATATTTCAGTTGCTGTTGGGTTGTTGGGTGTGTCAGGAAAACGTATTTGATAGCCAAGGAACGGTCGGATTAAAACAGGAGACTGCGGCGGTCACTTTGTTGCAACTATAGAAATATAACACGGCCGGCTCTTAAATGTTTAAGAGTTATAGACCTTGAGAAAAACTCCTCTTGCTTTCATAATAGCATTGAATCAGTTGTATTCTATCATTTAGCGTTAGAGCCATTATTGGTAACTTACAAATTCTTATAGGAATATGGGTAAAATTACTAATGTTTTATTCAACAGAACTATATCCACCGGTAATAATGGTGAACAAAAAAAAAAAAAAAAAAAAAAAAAAAAAAAAAAAAAAAAAAAGAACATCAAACCCCATTGTTTGCTCAATATGTAACTTTTTTATCCTATTTCAAATATTATAATATTTATAGAGGTTTAAGCCTTGAAGTGACTTCTGAAAGATCCAATAACATATTTTAATCAAAAATCGTTAGAGCCAGTTTTGGAGAGATACAATTTTTCGAAAAAAATATTTTATGTATTGCGGGGGGGGATTCTCCAAAACCTCGTGTTCATCCTTGGAAGTTGCTAAACCTAAATCTCAGGTATGATATTTAACGGAATTTTCATTTTAGAGTTATGTTGTTCATGAATACGCAAGAACAGACCTTCCTCTAAAATTACCTTTCGGAATTTAAGGGACCTAAAAACATAGGTTTGACTAACTCTCGATACTGAATTTTTGGATGTAATACCATATTTACCCTAACATAAATTAGTAGATAAATGAAAAAACTGATGTGTTATACTCACATGACTTTCTCTACAAGCAAACTATTCTTACAAAATTTATTCTTTTATCTATTTCATGCTAATCGAGATAAACTAGCAGAAATTGTCTTATTACTTGCTCCCTTGTAAGTAGAAGAGAAATAAGAGTGTACACCGGTCTAAAGCCAAGTCATATCTTTTAAAAGCTGATCGCCATGTCAACAACTGAACTTCGGTTCGCTTTCCATAGCCAGCAGAAGAACAAAAGAGAAATGAAACGAAAGCAGATCCGTTTGAGAAAAGTTGCATAATTTAAGATTAAAATAACAAGAAATATCTCGGAAATGGTGAACGCCACAATAAAACTGAAGGTACCTATATGACATAAATTGTGTGTTTTAACAAGATCTATACTTTTTTTATGCTGTATGTATTTGTCTATTTTTTTTTTTTACAGTTTACCAATTAAGCAAAATTTAGGAAAACTTATCCAGAATAAACAGGTCTTTCTAAGTTATTCCCAGAAAATGCAATATATACACTTTATTTGTGGTATTTAACGGTCTTTGGGATTCTCTGTTATGCTGTCCACACATACACAGTCAGACCTTGTTCTTCTGAAAATGTCATTTTTGGACTCAGAGGACATCAAAATATATATCTAGTGAAATCTCGGTATCGAATTTCTGAATGTCATACAATACCTTCTCTATATACTACATATGTACATAGTAGGCGTAGAGAATTTAAAAATGATGTGTATTGATGTTGATGTCATCTAGTGTCATTATTTGTTAAATACCTACATTAAGAACTCTTTTAGTCTTTTTATTGATAATTTTGGAAATGTTTTATGATAATTCTAACCGTATATGGTGTGAATTCAGGTCTAAGAATTGGGATTTGCAACATCAAGTTTATTTAACTCAATTTTCCTCCAATGGTGTGAATATTAATATCAGCAAATAAATTGGATGTGATACCAGAAAAATCTGAACATAAACCTAAAAACTTGCACGAAATAGCTTTGTGTTGCTGTTTTCAGAAAAGTTATTAAAAATCAATATGTTCCTAACCGTAGTATCTAAAGGTAAAGTTTTATGGGGGGGGGATGTATGATGTATACAGAGAGAAGACTGGGTAACGTTTGAGGAAGTGCAAGTTAACAGAGCTACGGAGATTGATGACGTCATAGTCTGGGGCGGGGTCGGTACACTCAGTGTCAGCTCAATTGATTAGTGAGGCGACGTGACATAACTTAGCTGTTCTTTTTCGGTTTTCCTTTCTTTTCAACTATAACCTAAACTACAGGTAAAATATTATGCCAAAACATCGAAGGTGCGGCATTCGCAAAAGCAGTAATTTGTAGAAGAGCTTAGATCGTAGCTCCCATATACTGATGGAAATGTGGAAAGAGGTTTTTCTCAGTATTAACGCTCTTAACAAAATATCATAAAATGCACACCAAAATCTCTCAAAATGAATAATTTTGTGCATCCCATAAATGTGGTCATAATGGAAGAGACCAAAGTATTTCAACATAGACTAACGGCTGTGTGTATAAACCACAAGCTTGTGTACATGTATTTTAAATGTGCATGCGCATTACTATATACGTGACATTTTACTGCTGTAACTCTATAGGTTACATCAATTATAAATAAACATATAAATAGCATTTTCATGTTTAAATGTAGTTGAATTTTTACTATAATATAAAATGTATTGTGAAGCATCTCATTCTACAAAGACTGTACTGGTTCCAATTGTCTTTTGTTTTGTCTTCGTTATTCAAAAATTGGCCCTTAAGCACGTGCTGCTTGCGTCTACAGGTGAACTTCAGTGACACATACCCCAAATGCTTTCTGTAATGATGTATTTCACGATGCGACCTTGCAGTGCCGCTACACCCTGCTACGAAATCAGGCAGATTAGGGTTGAGATTTATCGTAAGATACCAAACATATATAAATATATAGCTACTGGAAATGCGCAGTAAAGTTATTTCATTGTTTACTTAAGTAATAAAAAGGGAGAAAGTAGTAAGATTTACTTTTATGTTAAAATATGCTACAATGTATTTTCGAAATAATAGTGTCCAATAGTGTACGCAATTATTAAATTGGGCGTCTCTTTCAGTCTGTCTGTTTGCCGGACCTGAAATTAAAGCGACTGTTATCTGTTTATATTACGATTACTGATTATCCTTGTCAATTGTCATTTGTAAGTAGTTATCTGCTAAAATAGAGGAATGCACTGAATGCTACGCAGAAATTGTTCGAAGGCCGTGTAATTTTTGGTTGGCAAAATGTGCCTAATGTATCAGCAGTGCAGAGACTGGTAAGGACATTTGAAGATACAGGATCGACAATTAACACCCAATCACGGACATTCTCGTTCTCGTCGATTGGTAGAGAATGTCGCTTTCGTCAGGAAGATTATTGCTACAGAAAATTGAAGACTAATCACCGCCGTTGTCAATAGTTAGCCATTCCCAGAGGTAGTTTACAAGAATTTTAACAAAAATAAAAAATTGCATCCTTTTAAGATCCAACTAACGCAAGACCTGAAGCAGATGGACCAATTGGAGTATCGAATATTTGCCGATTGGGTACTCACAAAACAAGAAAATTATTTTTATAAAAAATCTAGTATCCAGTAACTAGGCAAACTTCTAGCTTAATGGTTACATGAATAAACACAATTGCTGAATTTGGGGCACAGAGAACCTTCGCATGGTCCGTGAGAAGTGACCGTATCCAGAACGACTCACTGTTTGGTTAGGGTTATGGACCATACTTTTTTGACGAGACTAGAGAAGCAGTGACAGTGGTTGATGATTGTTATCACCACATGATAACACGACTTTGTGGCCGCAATTGCTAGAATTGAGTGTGGAAGACTTGTGGTTGCCACACTGCCGTTGAAATAACAAGGTTGCTGAAAGAAAGAATGAGCTTGCTCGTCTCATCTCTCGCAACAGCGATCAGTATTGGCCACCAAGATCGTGTGGTTTGACTTGTGACTTAGGGTATGCTATCAAGGCAGAAATTAGACCTGTCATTGGTCAAATTCAAGTGGAATTCAGCTCTAGAGTCGTCGAAAACTTTGTCCATAGATTGGATGTGTGCAGCTGAAGGCGTGGAGAATATTTGCCTGATATTTTGTTTCATGTTTAATCGCAGTCTTTGTCTTTGACATAATAATATTAGCAATTTTCAAATAAATAAATACATTTTCAAATAAATTATATAGTAAATAAATTTTCAAATAAATTATATAATAAATAAATTTTCAAATAAATTATATAATAAATAAATTATATAATAAATAAATTATATATGTTATTATTACAGTCCCTAGGAAGAACCTGTAACCCTAGAGGGCCTGTCCACAGGTGGCAGCCAGAAATCTTGTACCATATGGAAAGAGAACAAATAAGAGGTTGTCCAAAAAAGAGAAGGAAAGAAGGATGTCTTTCATCACCATCAGACAAAGCGTGAGGACAAACAAACGAAAATTTAAAAAAAGAAGAAGAAGATTATTATATAAAAATTGCGTCCTTTATGGAACTCTCTATAAAGGCGATTAGTGCGTATATAGTTTTTTTTGTCCTGAAAAACTACATGACCCGACGTAATAGCCGCAAATAAAAATCAAAGCATCATACGTACTTGTGATAACTCATCATAATGCATAGCCTCAGTAACACGTTCCTCGTTTCTGCAAAGACTGTGTTCTTCTATAGAATATTTTAAGTTTCTTTTGCGCCCTTTGTTTAACAGTTCCAGTTTAAAATTTACTGGGTTGTTCTGAAATCTGAGCTTCTGATGTTTTAGTTTAGATGCTTGTAAATACACAAGGGAGCAAGATTACTGAAATGATTCTTAATACATTATGTTAACATAAAATGGCGAAATTATTTTTTTTACTACACGTGTAGCAGCGATTCGTCATACTGACACATCTGGTAATGTTAACAATTTTGTCAAATATTGAGTTAGTATAATGCAGTTGCAGCCATAATAGTTCGCCATTTGTGCTGACGTTTCGACAAACGATGCTAACAGTAATGATGAGTAAAAGGTGTTATTTTACTTACAGCCCATTATCAAAATTCTTTATTGTTTTTGTGCAGAGAACAAACGGAACAGTCGCAAGGGTACCAGCTGCTTTTGAAGGGAGAGGAGGAAATTGTCCTGCTTTTAGCAGGATTGCTCTGTTATAGGCACGTGAGATAGTCTGATATCAGGACAGTATAGTAAAACTTCAACTGAGCATTTTAAACTTTGTTGCTCAAAGAAAAGTACATCACTAGTTTTTTAATTTTTAAACCACAAGTCACGATACGCATGCAATAATTAAGTAAAGTATGGACTGTACGAATACAGAAACACCAGTTTGCAATAGGAAGATTGCATAAAACCCTTTATTTAGTCTCACACCAGTGAACTAACGTATCACTATCAAATACAACCTCTATTATATATTTACACTTTGGTGTCTTAAAAGGCTTTTTGACAGCTTGACGTAAAATTATAGCTTTTAATGACTTTTAAATTATTGCACTGATGCGATAACGTTTCTATGCCACTCCAATGTAATCAACTTTGTTTACAATTCAATCATATGGTAATTACGCATGTTTAATAACTCGACTTCATTTGATTAGGCTTTACTTTTCATTATGTCGAATTACATGATTAATTTCTCATGGCGAACCCATTTTCTGTTCACATTGTAAATCGTCCTACTTCAATTTATTGCAGCTCTTTGTAGAGCTAACCTGTACTTTATTTTGCCAGTCTTCTGTTTCTGTGAGCTAAAAATTATTATTCGTTCATCTAGTACAACGTACACAAGCTAGTTGTCTGAGTGGCTCAGTTGGTTATGTGCTGGCCTACTGATACCAAGGTCGCGACTCCAAAACAGGCCCTGACCAATGGCCTTTAAGAGTGCTGAAAAGCAACTACTCCATGTCAGTAGATTAATTGATTTTCTCTTATGTAAGAAAACTCCCGTGGGATGAAATTCTGCCACGCCGACGACGTTAAGATAATCCTAGCAATTAACAGCCATGTTAACAGACAACATAATTTAACTTAATTACATAAAGATTAAACGTCGGAAAATTTAATTTAGAACAAATGGGAATGGAAGAACCAAGTAAAAATACACAAGATGGAAAAAAGAAGTACTCTAGAAATAGGATAAGTAGAGTGAGACTGAACAATTCAATGCCATTGCCGAGATTTGAATCACAGACCTGCCGGTCTCTAGCCGGTTGTTCTTCCACTGATCTTCCATGCCAATATACCGGTACAGCATCAAATTCCTCAATTGACTCCCATGTTTCCCGGTTGCTCAGTAGTAGATCAATAAGCTACAGACCGGCTGATCTATGTTCAAATCCCGGCAATGACATTTATTTTTTTCGGTCTAGCTCTTCTTATCCAACTTTTATCCTACACACGGCTTGTAGAAAAAAACATTAAATTAGCACTAGAAATATTACTCAAAATATCTAGGGATCAACATAAAATGTCATTTTTTCGCTTCATTGCTTGGTGTATACAAAAACTGTATAACTTTCATTGGCTTCCTTTGAAGAGAGAAAAAGTCTGATATGCTACATTCACACAACTTTCTGTACCTATGTGCAACAAGCTATTCTTACACTTTTATCCACTTAATGCTTATCAAGATAAACTTAAGTAGAAATTGTATTATTACGATATTATTTCCTTGTACAAGACGGATAAGACAATACATTGAGTTAAAGCAAAAGTAATTGTTTTTTAATCCGGCCGCTTTGTACTTTATTTAACTAGGAGCAAGCAAAACGAACAATGCCTTCCCATTTAATAAAACTTTAAGGATTACAAAATTGAAAGTAATAACAAGAATATTTCGGAAATGGTTAACTCCAGAAAAAAATTATATTACATAAATATTCATTCAATAAGTTCTACATTTTTGTGTAGTAAGTTTTTGTGTAACTCTTACGGTTTAGCAGTTATTCAAAAGTTATGCTGAATGAAGACAGCTGCAGAGGTTGTGCCCAGAAAATTAGAGATATATATATATATATATATATGTATGTATATATACTAGTTGATAGTTTATAATATATAATTGATTGTTTTTGACAACCGCTTTTGCTACAATGTCACCGCAGGCGATGGCAGTGCTAATACTTGGAATGATGATGGAGCACCGGTGGAATGCGATGGCGTGGGAAACCGGAGAATCCGGAGAAAACCCGCTCCTGTGCCGCTTTGACCACCACAAATACCACATGCTGTCACCTGAACCACCTTGGTGGGAGACAAGTGGTACAAGCACTCGGCCACGGCGAATTTAACTTGAGTTCGGTACTTAACCAACTTTTCGTTTTCGAGTTCTGCTGTTCACAGACACAGAGACATACGCACACACATAGACACTCTTACACACTCTCACGACACAAATACTTTTTTTAAAATTGCTTTCTGGGATTCAGGAGATATCAAAACTGTATTTCTGGAGAACTTTGGGTATAGAAATTTTCAATGAAATGCAATTTCTTTACTACCTACTATTCACATTGCACATACGTGGTAGAGAAAGTAATGAGCAAGTGATATTTTTATCATTGTCTGCCAGCTGTTCAACTATTAAACTTTGCGTTAATGTCAAGAATATTCGAGATATAAGTAAGTACCACAAGCGTAGAGCATTCTTAATTTAGCTGGGTATTTATATGTTGCGAGCACTGGTAGCAAATCAATAATACTTGAAAACATGTGACATTCGCCGCACACGTGAGTTGATCTCGTTTCCATATCAATGTAATACTATTGATATTTTATGAATTCTAGCCTTGTCTAATAAAAAGTATATGCCACACGTGTTAAAAGTGGTTTTAGTTTTCCCGCTCGCTTCTACTCGCAAGATAAAATCCTTCTTTTAACGCTTGTATCATTATCTAATATTTCTTGTGTGATAACCAAATTTGGTTTAGAACCCTCCACATATGAAAGGAGGAAGCTGTCATTTAGGGCTGAAGTTTTATTGAGTACGTTACTTGGTTTGGTGCAGGTTGTGAGCACAGCATTCTGGGCGCCACATAAACGTACATACAGTGTTCTTGTGGTCAGGAATAGAGGAAGGAAGATGGTGCAGACCACTGACCGACCCACCTCCATAACATAACTCTCTCTGTTAAGAGGCGCCCTCAATCTCTCCGTGACGCGCCTCCCCAATTGCTTTCCTGCGGACGACCCCGGCAGGGGTGCCAACCATTGCACTCAGCCACATCATGCTGTAGAAAAGTAACCTGTTTATTAGTTATAGTGTTCTTAAAACTAAAGAATTCCCATAAATATGACCTTGAGCATAAGAAATTCTCACGGGCTAGATGTAAAATTGTATCACACCTGTATTTTAAGAGTCCAGCATACTTTAAGCTACAGATATATGGAAATGCTTTTCAAAAACCGCTCAGATATGTTAAAAAATATATTTTAAAATACACTTCTTCACAGACATAAATAATTATTAATATTACTGTACATCATCAACCAACATTTTTGCTTTCTCTAGCATTTATGTGCATAGTACTTGGAGAAGATATACTATTGCACCCAAAATTTTGATACAGATATTTCACCAGAAATGCATATCTTGAGGATCTCTTAATAAAAACATTTTAAGAAAATGATCTGTGGTAAAAGCCATAGCCTAGTGTTTTAAAAACTGTCGCTATGAGATTGTCAGTGAAATTCCGCTCTCTTTGCGTGGTCGAGAGTAAAACTAAAGAAAACGTATGACTTTGAATTCAGAAAAGCTGTATTGTAAAATTCAAACCAATAAAAAGGATTATCTCGGAAACGGTTAGCTGCAAGACAAAAATGCATTGGTCAGCAATTGTGTATTATAACCAGACCTACATTTTTTGTCTGCTAAGCTTTTGTCTATCTCTCTCTGTTTACCGGTTGTATAAAAGTCATCCAGAAGAGGACTTCAGAGTCAATTCCCAAAAAATCTGATGTGCTCCATTCACATAAATTTCTCTACATCTCTATAACAAGTTATTGTAAAAAAGATTATTCTTCTGTTTACTTCTTGCTAATCGAAATACACATTAGCAGAAATATGTTCTTTTAAATAGAAGAGAAATACAGAATAAACTAGGCTAAAACAATAGTCAAATGCTTTAAAAGCTGGTTGCCATGCAGTACATTTCTTTACATTGACAGCAGTTGACAAATTCTCGTATGTGAAAAGTTCAAGTATTTTAAGACTAACTAATAACAAGGAACATATAAAAAATGGTCAACTCCACGAAAAAAAAATGTATGACATAAATTGTGTGTTTTACTGAGATCTACATATTTTGTACAGTAAGTTTTTGTCTAACACTTACGTCTTACTAGTTATGCAAAATCTAGCAATATTCATCCAGAATAAAGAGATCTTAAGAAGCTATTTCCACAACATTTAAAATATATATTTTATTTGTCGTGTAAATATCTTTAATGTATAGTATTTTAATCAAAATAATTAGAGCTATTTTTGAGAAAATGAATATTTTTGAAATTTTTTCCATGTAAACGATAGCTTGGGGTGGGGGGATTTTTCTCAAAATATTGTGGCGCATCCCTGGAAGATACCAAATTTAAATATCAAGTTTGATATTTTACTGAATTTTCATCTTTGAGTTATCTTGTTCACAGACACACGAACATACGGACAAACATTCACAGTCCTTTTTCTAAAAATGTTTTTTTTTATACAGGAGACCCTAAAACGCGTATTTCTGGTGAAATCTCGTATTTTTGGGTGGAATGCAATATCTTCTCTATATACTATGTACATAGTACGTGTAGAGAAATTAAAAATTCAAGATATACATTTGTTATTTGCCATGCAAATAGCTTTAAAATACAATATTTTAATCAAAGTTCTTAGATTCATTTTTGAGAAAATATACAAATTTAGAAAAAGTCTTCCATTTAAAGGGTGATTTGTGGCAGAGGGCTTTTCCTAAAAAGCTTCATATCGCATCCTTGGAATACACTAAACAAAAATACCAAGTGTAGTACTTTACCAACATTTTGTTTTTGAGTTATGTTGTGCACAGACACACACACACACACACACACACAGACATGAACATTTTTCTAAAAATCTGATTCGTTACACCCATATGATTTTTCTAGATGTTCTATTAAATGCTTTCATTATAAAATATCATTTTATCTACGTCATATTCATAAAGAAAAACATAGAATTGGGCTTATTACTAGCTTCTTGGCATTAGAAGGGAAATAAGATAATGCACAGGCTAAAGTGAAACAAGTCTCTAAGTGAAACAACTGAAATTTCTTCCGTTTCTTGCTAGAGTAAACAAACGAGAGACAAAAATAAAGATATCTCCCTCTTGAGAAAGGTTTAAGTAACTAAAAACTGAATCCAATAACTCGAAATATCACGAAAACGGTTGTTTCTACAAAAAATATGTGATATAAATTGTGTGTTTTAATGTGATCTACATTTTTATGGAGTAACACTTTAAAACTTACTACTTACGAAACAACCGGTTTTGTATAACCGATTTACCAATTCTATAAAAGTCATCCAGAATGAAGAGGTTTTCAGAGGATTCACAGACAACTCAAGATATACATTTGGTTTGTCATGAAAATATCTTAAATATATGACATTTTAATAAAAATTGTTAGTCATTTTTGAGCAAAGAAAAACTTTTTAAAAATGTTCCATTTAAAGGGTAGTTGGGGGTGGGGGGATTTACTTGAAAATATTCGTGTCCCATCCTTGGAAAATACTGAAATTTAATACGAAGTTTTTAAGCTATGCTGGCTACAGACAAGCGCGCACTCACACACACACACACACACACACACACACACACACACAAAACACACACATATGGACTTGTTTGTATTTTGTTTAATTTAGGGGTCTCAAAACACTTATTTCCGGTAAAATCTCGATATCCAATTTTTGAGACTAGAGAAAGTAAAACTGATTTTTTTTTGGACTCAGGGGACATCAAAACTTACATTTGCGGTGAAATAACGATAATGAATTTTTGGGTGGAATACCGTACTTTCTCTTCTTACTTAGTACATGTAGAGAAAGGACTGTAAAATTATTTACAATATACAGGGTTTCGAAGTGCTTCTGTTAGTTGACAAGGAACCCTGGCTTCTAGTCGCCATTTTTTTCTATCCCTTGTATTCTTCTATAATGTGTTGACGTTACAGGAGCTGCACACGAGAGTAAATGCTATGGGTAAGTGAAAACGAGTGATGAGAACTTGTTTTTGGCACGTAAGATTTATTTGCTGAATACGATTCTCGTAATGATGATTTAATTTCTTGAATTTTGGTGGTGAAAATTTCTAACCAGGAGGAAAATATGTACCGTTACATCGCTATATGAAGAGCCGATATTTTCTTCTTATATAGGAAGACAGTTGCTTCCTTTGCTGCGATGCCTACATGTTCCTTTCCCGGAATACCTTAATGGGAAGGGATCCAGGCTAAGGTAACATGTTTTGATTCTCTCAGAGCTTCATATATTGGTTGTGATATGAGATTTCAACGAAAATAAACGTTTTAGGAACGCCTGTATCCCAAAATAGCGTTCCTAGACAAAGGTCCCTGTGTGTGTGTGTGTGTGTGTGTGTGTGTGTGTGTGTGTGTGTGAGCGCGCGCGTGTGTGTGTGTGTATGTTCGTGTGTCGGTGAACATGATAACTCAATAATGAAATAGCGGTAAAATTCCTAACTTGCTATTTAAGTTTTATATATTCCAAAGGTGCGAAACAAAAATTGGGAGTAAAATCCCCTGACCCAAACCACACCTTTCATGTAAGAAATTTCGAAAATGTTTTTCTCAAACATGGTTCAAACGAATTTGATTAAAATATCGTATATTAAAGATATTCACATGGGAAATAAAATGTATTTTTTGAATTTTTTCGAAATAGCTCCTGAAGACCTCGTTCTGGATGAATTTTGCTAAATTTTGGTAAATTGGTAAACCGTAAGAGACAAAACGTACTAAACAAACACTGTAGATCTCGTTAAAATACACAATTTATTTTATATACACTGTTTAGGTGTAATTGACCATTTCCGAGATATTTGTTGTTGGTTTCAGTTTCACAAAAGCGCACTCCAGTCACATGGCAACCAGCTTTTAAAAGATTTGACTATCGCTTTAGCCCAGTGTAAGCCCTTATTTCCCCTCTACTTACAAGAAAGCACGTAATAAGGACATTTCCAGTAATGTTTATCTCTATTAGCATGGAATAGATAGAAGAATAAGCTTTTTAACAATAATTTGTTGCAGAGATGTAGAGAAAGTCATGTGAATAAAACACCTAAGATTTTTAAAGTGTTGAAATATCCGCTTACAGGCTTGAATTTCAAAGGAAAAAAACTGTGTAGGATTTTGGTGAAGTGTGTATTATTAAAATATATTTGTTGTTTTGAAAAAATGGCTTTATAAGTTTTGGTTTGAGGTGTAAGGGTGAGTAAATAGTATAAAATATCCAGGGTTTTTGCAACGTGCTGTATAAATTATTGTATCCTTTTAATTTCATAGAGCATTTCTTAAAGACAAAGAAAGTTTGTGGTCAGGTCTCTGAAGCCAGATCTCAAAAACTATACGTTTGATATTCACTAAAGCTTGGGATCGGAAATAAGGCTCGTGACAACACACGCAGCTCCCCTATTATCCTTGAGACAGTAGAAGGAGGAGATAAGGACGTTACGTGGCAACAGCGGCAGTTATTGCTTTGTGTCACCACACTAATGCACCTCGGCATAGTTGGCATTGCGCTGTTCACTGAATCAGAAGGCTCTGACCAAAGTAAATGCTGTTATAAACCATTCTCCCTCTGAACCGTTAACGAGATTATTTAATCCTACAGAGCAATACCCAGCTTTAAACCTTATTTTCAGCATATTTCATACTTAAAATACTCCAAGTGTTACAGCTTCTTACTATTTGTCTAAACAAATGTACTGCCTCTAAATTATATTAAAAAGTATAAATATATACGTTTTTAAAATAATGATCCAATTTTGAGAAAAAATATTAACTTTTGAAAATTCAACAGTTTTGGAGAGTATAAAGAATGATAATATCTTATAATAATATGGGGTTAATATACAAATAGTAATGATAGATCCTTTTAAAAGGATTTAGTATAAAACTTGAATTTTTATGTGAATATTTTTAAAAACACATAGTTTGGATCACATTTACTAAAATAATATATTTAGATAATAAATTTTATTATTTTATACCATACAATCTGTACTTTTGAAACATAAACAACGTCTGCAAATAATGATAAAAATCTCAGAAAAATATTATCATATTTTGGATTTTCCAAATTTTCCAGATGCAGATTTAATGTTAAAGCTTATTCCCTGTCATCTTAAGCTTAAACACGCCGACTGACCAAGACCGTGTTATACAATAAATACGTTTTAAGCAATATTATGACCAGTTTTAAGCAATATTTGTTTTATTGAAAAGTAATCCTAAGGGAGGAAATTATTTATTCAACAGTTTTATAAAAATGTTATAAAATTATAAATAATGTTATTAAAGTGAGTTCTTACTCAGAGTCTGACAAGATATTTTAAACCTATCCTCTAACTTACAGCTCTTAAGCAACCAATAAGCTCTGTTTTTAATTTTATGGCACTTGTTTTTAGCTTAATTAGCACTTATCTTAATGAATTTGAATCTGATATAGTGTTGATAGTAGAAACAAAAAAGTGTATATGAACTCCACTATTTTGAATTTGGAACGTAAGTAAGAAAGTAGAAGTAGCTTAAGAAATAAAAAGATAAACATCAGAGGAACCGAAGAGATAACCTTGTGATGGTCATGGTTCATCGCAAAAATGGTTAATTTCATTTGCTAAAAAATAAGCAACTTTATTTAGCTATAAGAACATAAGCTAGAGCATTGTGTTGCTGTCCAAATCTATAAATTGTCCTCGATATAACAACCACATTGGGGCCAACAAATCTGTATTTAAAATTATTTTGAGTTCATCAAACTTGAATTAATGTATTAGTTTTATCCCGTAGAGTTTTTATAACGGCTAAAATTGGACATTGAATCGATCAACGAAAAGAAGGATTGAGGCAGCAGAAATGATGTTCTTACGATCTGTGGCAGAAATCACTCTTATGGACAAAATAGGTAGTACTTAAATATATTTATCGTCGTAGATAGAATAAATGCATTACAGTTAAATTACTTTGAACACATACAAATATAGTTTTTAGTAAACTATAAACCGAAAACATTCAGTAACATAGGAGGACCAAAAGCCTAAAGACCTAAGTCAATGAAGCAGCAGATTCAGTTTGTTTTTTTACTTTCTTACTCGTGTGTAACAATTATGACTGCGTAAGTATACTACTGTGTCAAGAAAGTTCCCGGAATTTGCCAATAAAACACAAAAAATGAATTATTCATCCAATTTTATTTCATCGCTTTCAAAGTAGGCTCCTTCTGAAATTATACCTTTATGCCAACGAATAATCCAATCATCAAAACATTTTTTGTATGCACTTTTAAGAATCAATGTCAATTGACGCCCTGCGAATTTTCCTTTATGTCTTCTTTTGACTGAAAACAGGTGCCTCGAAGTGGTAACTTGAAATTTGGAAAGAGAAAGAAATCAGCAGGAGCCCGATCAGGTGAATACGGTGGTTGTTCTATGAAATTTGTTTGAGTTTTTGGCCAGAAATTTGTTTACAGTAATATCCTTGTGAGCTGGTGCATTATCGTGGTGCAGAATCCATGAGTAGTCGTTCCACAAATCTGGCCTTCTTTGGCCGTATTTGTTCTCTCAAACGCCACATATCTCTCAGATAATAGTCTCTATTTACCATCTGACCTTCTGGCAAGAACTCTGAGTGTACGACACCGCGATAATCGAAAAAAACTGTCAACATGTCCTTCAGTTTGACGTGCCCTTTTAGGTTTCGATTCAGTGGAAGGCGCCATTCGGAAGCTTGTTGATTGGTTTGAGTGTCAAACTCGTAAACCCACGTCTCATCACCAGTTACAATGCGTTTCATGAATGTGGGGTCGGACCTGGCTCGTTCTAGCATGTCTTCAGCAATCCTTACGCGATTGAGTTTTTGTAGAAAGTACAAGTCTTTCGTAACTAACCGAGCTGCAACGCGTATCTTGCCCAAACAATCGTTTAAGATGGTACGAATCGTTTCGTGAGACACAAAAAGTTCAGCTGCAATCTCTCTCAGACCTAAATGACGATTTTCAGTTCAGTTGAAACCGTCGATGGCCGACCAGAACGAGGCAAATCTTCCATCACATCTCGACCACTTTTAAATACACTGTATCATACATATGCACGTATTGTTGATAAAATCGATTCACCGTAAGCCCTCTGTAACATTTTCAGTGATTCGACACACGAAATACCATTTGCATTGCAAAATTTGACACAGATTCTTTGTTCAATATTTGTATCCATCGTAAAATTGCAAATCACCTTTAAGATAAACTTACAAAATGGCGTACAGTAAACAAACTAGATGACAGATGACGATCAAACTCCGCGCGGTTATAGAGGAAATTTGTACCAAATTAGCGACAACAATAAAATTAGAATCGTGTTTTAAACAGGATTTTTAAATGATTAATTCCCGGCATTTTGTTGACAGAATGTATATTAGTTGAATGAAATCATCGCTTTCTATGGCAGAAATAGTGATTAAGTTTAGCTTCTGAGGATGCACCATTTATTCTTGTTTTAATTACTCCATTATTCATGCAGTTTTAGTGAAACTCATGGTCAGCATTTGTTATTTAATAATTGCAATTTAAAAATACTTCATGAAACGTATACAGGCAAATTTTCATGTTTTACAAGACCCTCTAATTTACAGAAAGTACAGCTAATCTGGTCTACTAATTTAGTTCAGTTTGTGTGTGAATGCACGCCCGCGCCATAAATTGGAAGTTAAGATCAGTTTAACCAAAATAACATAGTGAATATAGGCTAAACAGTCCATATGGACCTACCTAAAGCCCAAGACAGACAGGAGAGATAGTAACTCTTCATAAGTACAAATGGAAAACATATAGTTAAATAGAGATTAGAATGTTGGAGAATGCTTGTGGAAAATAGAATAGATGATATATAAAGACAAACAATTTGGGAAGTAATGGAAGAAATGAAATTATTATGGCTATATGAAATGATTAAAAGAGATTTGTAAATAAATATGCCCAATAAAGATGAAAAGGAAGGGTTAGCATGGGGTAAGAAGGAAACCACAAGATGGATATGTTATATGGAAAGAACTAGAGAGTATAGAACACCATTAATTGCAATGTAAAGAAAGAATGCAAAAAACAAAAAGCCGAGAAAAGAAATATGGAATAAGAATGGGACAAATTGGCCAAGAAGATAACAATTGTGAAAATCCTAAATATAAAAGAGAAATAAAAATTAAGAAACTATATCAGTCTCTAAGCAGCGTAAAACAAAAATGGTTAACGAAAGCTAAATATTAAAAGGAGGAGGAAAGGGCGTTAAGGGGAGTAGGAATTAATAAATGGGAAGAAAAGGAGGAAAGTGGAAATGGATTTTTATTTACGAACATCTTTAACTGCCGTAGTTCTTAATCCCATTCTATACTGGGCGTGAAAGACCGCTTAATTTTGCTCAGAAGTATCTTTATTGGGCTTGAGTTTCTTTTATGTGCCGTAAATTGTCGACATGGGACCAACGGATTTACTTCCCTTTCAAAGAAAGCCATGTTAAGGATTTTTACGCAGAAAAAAACCATCGTGTGACCTTAGTTAGCACGGTAACCATATCACCACGGGTGCGACTAGAGAATAAGAGGTAACTAAAAAAAAGGCCCTACGCCTTAGGAGGTAAACTCAACTTGAAATGGGAAACGGAAAAGTATGCAACACATTCAATGTGTATTGTATGTACTGCAACGAACAGACAAATGAATACAAAATTCATTTCAAACTCTTCATAAAGCAACTTTCATTAAAAAGTAGGTAATTCTATAATAAACAATGAGAATAGATATAAAGAATTAGAGGCTTGAATTACACTCAATATATCAGTACATTCAGTAGCAAACAGAGGAGTAAAAGCAAGGGATGCGCACTCCAGTTTCAAAATCGTGCCAATATGTATGTTCGGACTGAAAAGTTAATATTTGACCCTTCCAAAAACCTTTTTAATAATTTCATTTTGTTGATTTGAAGCTACTTATTTTAAATCGGTGCATAGGACAAACATACTGTAAACTAATTACTAAAATGCTGAGTACACAGCTGTGAATCCTTAATATTCACAATTACTCATACACATTCATGATTCTATAGTCCCTGTAATTTGTTAGACAATAAGTGAACTCTGATATTTCTATCCATTCTTGTTTTGTAAACAATTTGCTTTTACATCAATGGACCTTCTATGGACGTGAGAATTATACACCAAAAGAAAATTAATGCGTTAATAATAGTTTCCGCAAACTACAAAACATATAAGCCGTAATTGGATTTCGTGGATAGTGTATCCCAAAATCGAAAGTCGATTTAATATCAAACTTGATATTTAATTGCAGAATTTTCCAAGAATGCGACACAAGGATGTTAGGAAAGTTTCCCCATTCCAAACTACCCTTTACATGGGATATTTTTCAAAATTTCCGATTTTCATAAAAATGACCCTTACGATTGTGATTAATAATGTATATTGGGTATTTACATAGTAAATAAAATATGTAGTGAATTTATTGGAATTGCCTCTGAAATACTCTTCAAACAGAATATCTTTTGCATAACTCATAAATCATAAGAGACAGACAAAAGGTTACTATACAAAAAATGTATATCTCATTAAAACAAACAACTTATGTTATATACATGTTTTATAGAGTTAGCGATTTCCAGTTTATCCCTTCTTATTTATTTCAATTGAAAAATGCTTAGGCATTTCTCAAACGGGAACTTTCTATTTGTTTCATGTCTCTTTTGTTTTAATCGTAGTCATGAAAAGAGAACTGAATCAATTGTATAACCTAGCGACAGCTCTTAAAAGGTCGTGTTATTGATTTAGCCTTGTGTATTCCTTTCTATTTACATGGAACTAAGTAGTATGGCTATTTTATCTAATATTTATCTCGATTAACATGAAATAAATAGAAGAATAACCTTTGTTGGATTAACTTGTTTGAGAACAGGTAGGAAGTCATATAAATGGAACACATCAGATTTGTTTTCTTTAATTTTATTGCAAATGCCTTAGAATATAAAAATAAATATAATTTCCTGCCTCAGTAGTGTGTAGGTAGCATAAGTACCTCACAGTCAAGAGGTCGGGAGGGTGAGTTACGTGGATAAGGTCTTTTTTCTGGGGTTTCTCGTATCCTGAGAAGAACGTCGAGTAACTTTAAACGCCATGGACCCCGAGAGCATTTGGCATCAGTTCACTGATTTCATTCATCCTCATAAGAAAAAAAAACAATCACACGTTTAATTTGGACGTTATCAGTTAGCGTTTGATTAGTTGAGCTCAGGACTTTATTCAGTAACATATTGATAGAACTGTATAACCAAATAATTACAGTCTAAATAGGTCAGTCTATTCTACAAAAAACTACACAAACTCATTTGTATAAACACTTATGATGTGTTATATTCACATTAAATTGTCTACCCTCCTAACATTTATTAGTGGTATAACAACTAGCCTTACTACACCTTATTTTTCTACCTGATTAAATTTAATTCAGATATACCTCTACTCTAGCAATGTTCAAATTAAAGGAGCAGAGGGGAAGGCACACTAACTTATCCCTCTCCGTGTGAAGCATTAAATACAAGGCTTTCCTCAACTGCATCAAGTATAAATAAGCCTTAAACTTTAAAACAATAGTGAGGAATTCAAACATGGTTACACAAAAAAGTTAGTTTGGACATAAATTGTGTATTTTAATGATACCTACATTTTTGTATAGTAACATTTTGTCTATCTGTTACGGTTTACCAGTTATGAAAAAGGGTTAGAATGAAGAAAGGTTCTGAGGCTATTCCCAGAAAATTCAAGATACACATTTCCTTTGACATGAAAATATTTTCAACGTATGATATATAAATCAAATTTGTTATAAAATCTAATTTTTCGAAAACGTTTCCATGTAAAGGATACATTGGGTAGGGCAGAATTAACTTGAACATTTTCAGTTAACATCCTTGAAAGATGCTGAATTTAAACACTACGTTTTCTGTTTATCGGAATTTTCATTTTTGAGTTATGCTGTTCAACATATACACTTTTACAGTATGTGCTTTGACTCACCATGCTTGCCTTTGTTGACTGGGGAAACGACGTTGTGACGTGATTACCTCGTCAGAGCTACCTTTGGACATGCATGCTCTACTGCAGTGTTTAAGAATTGGATGGAATATATTGGCCTTAAGTTTCCATACTCTTTCCTGACAATTGCGAGAAATAACTGAATGTCGACAGGACTTTAAAATATTGACAAAGAATTGAACAATTCAAATATTAATAACAGAATATGTCGAAAATAATTTAGTCCACAAAAAATTATTAGAAACTAAATTGTATATTTGAAAGATCTCTACATTTTTTGAGTGCGTTTTTGTTTGTCGCTTAACATTTTGCAAGATTATATAAAGTTTCTTCCAAATGAAGCGAACTTCACAGGCCATTCCCAGTAAATATTAAATGTGTACCTTGTTTGTCTCTTAAACACCTTTAATAAACAGTATTTTAATTATAGCCGTTGCAACATTGTTTTAGAAAATAAAGCTCTTCAGGAATATTCCACTGAATTGGGAGGATTTTCTCGAAAATCGTCATGTCACATCTTTGGAAGACAGTGAACTTTTATACCAAGTTTGTTATTTATTTTTCTGTCTATTATTTAATACGTAAAAGGCCATTTAATATTATGAAGCATGTCGGAAGATAGCTCTTGGGAGGAACCTACTGACTTCATAACATCTTATCCCCAACCCCAGACAAGAAGGGGAAATTCTGGTAAGTCAATACCTATAGTGCGATACACACGTACAATGGTCGGTAGGGATGTAAGCAAACATAAAGAGCATGCAGCTTCCAAAAGTGGTGAATATTGTTTTATATGATTTTCAGAAGCTACATACGAAATGAAAATGAGATTTGTGCTGTATAAAATTGTATGAACATGAAATATTCGAGAAAAAAGATGGAAATTATTTAAATAATTTCCAAAGGATTTATTTTCCAAATTGCGATTATTTGCTTCACTTTTAATGGCTATGTTGTTTCCATATAACTGTTGTCCCAAATACCCCGTGTTTCACATGTGCAGATACCCTTTCGTGAGTTAAAAAAGACTTCAGCTTACATCCGGTCAATAGGGAACTTTCGTCTTACCGGTCTTGCTAATCAGCGGAGACTGTTTGTGGGTTTCGGTCATTACGACGGGTAGAACAAAGGTAACTCTTACCAGTTCTGTGCTGCTGTGAAATACTGGGCAGATGGGTCACTTAGTACAATTGCGAACAAAGCTTCTCTAAAATGTATTATATTAAAAACCAGTATCGCTGTAGACTACTTGGGTTCTCTATTGAGGCTCTGTATATATAATTCTTAACAAGGTATTGATGGACTTATCCAAAGTAAAACAATTTTGTATATCGTGAAATCACACAGTTTATATATATATATAAGAGTTATATTGTATTGCACCCAAAAATTCGATACTGAGGTTTCACCGGAAATACATATTTTGGAATGTAAAAAAAAGTATTTTTAGAAAAATGTGTGCGTGCGTGTGTGTGTGTGAGTGTGTCTCTGTAGGCAGCATAGCTCAAAAAGGAAAAGCCCGTTAAATAACAAGCTGAATATACAAGTTTAGCATCTTCCAAGGATGCGACACGAAGATTTTCAAGAAAATCCCCCCACTCCAACCCAGACCTTAAACGGAAAAGAGTGCAAACATTTTGACTTTCTCAAAAGTGGCTCTAATGCTTTCGAATGATAGTCTTATATTTAAGATATTTACACGGCAAATAAAATGAATATCTGAATTTTCTAGGAATAACCTCTAAGGACCTCTTTATTGTGGATGATTTTTATTGAATTATGCATAACTGGTAAACCGTAAAGAATAGACAAAGAGTTACTTCACAAAAATGTAAATCTCCATACTGCACACAATTATTTTCTAGATATTCCTTGTTATTGATTTCAATTTTAAAATACTTGAAAGTTTCTCATACGGGAACTTGCCTGCCTATGGCCAAACAAAGAAACGAATTTCAATCCCATAGTAACCACATTTGGTCGTCTCCTTAGCGCGGTGGTAGCGCAGCTGCTTTACCAAACGGGAGATGGGTTCGATCCCAAGTACCGGCGTGGAGATTTTCCCCCCGTTGGGAGACCTGGCCGGGGTTGCATTCAGCCTCGTAAGGTCCCTGGGGGGCCAATTGAGGAGCTACTTGATGGAGAAGTAGCGGCTCCAGGTCATGAGGACCGCATTAACCGGCCGGGGGGACTTGAGGCGCTGACCACGTCTCACCCTCCAATACTGCACCCCATCCATGACGTCTGTAGTGGACCGAGATGGGGGACGCAGGGGCCGGGCGGTAGGCCAAGGTTCCCCGTGAGCTGTCATGCCATGGAGTTATAGTAACCACATTTTAAGACATTTGACTATAAATTTAGTCTAGTTTATTCCCTTTATCCTCTTCTATTTATAAGGAACTAATTAATAAGACTGTTTCTACAGGTGTTTAGCATGAAGTAGATAGAAGCATAAGCTTATTAACAATAATTTGTTACAGAGATATAGAGAAAGACATGTGAATGGAGCACATCAGATTTTTACTGATCACATCGATTCTTCTATGCTGCTAGCGGGAGCGAGACCAAGGACTTCTTCATGTACTGGATAGTTAGAGGATCTTGATACTTAAACAATCAATGATTAGATATTCTGATGGCCGGAATTTCAAAATCATTATTAATTGCTGATGGTGTTCCCTGTTTTCAACCACGACAGTGTCGTTTCGAATGCCACCCAGCTGCGTTTGTGGTCGTACCTAGGCAAATGTAGCGAGAATGGATTCATCTCTACATTTCGTTTGAAGTAAAAGATTACGAAAATGCAGAATTACGAATTTGTTATCAAATAATTTATCTATGCTAGAAATATGAATTTTGAATTAGACACTTCGTAACCCATGAATAACCTCAAAATTTTAAATTTTAAATTAGCACTCAATGCTGAATTGCGTAAACATTCACACTTACACCTTTTTTGTATACATTTAAATAATGTTAATACACTGCTCAAAAAATTAGAGGAACACATATTTAAACTCATATCCCGAAACAAATATTGATAGTTTTTAATTATAGATTGAACAAATGTATGAAGTTATTATATGCATTGTAATAAATGTTTATTTCTCAGGATTGGAAATACTATCAAATTAAAGAATGATGCACAAAACAAAGGGGAAATA
This sequence comes from Hymenopus coronatus, assembly GCA_030762935.1. Lineage (NCBI taxonomy): Eukaryota > Metazoa > Arthropoda > Insecta > Mantodea > Hymenopodidae > Hymenopus > Hymenopus coronatus. The sequence goes on from CM060892.1 coordinate 157,841,714, forward strand.
TAAAATTATATTGTTTACTAATCAATGTTTCTATGTTATTTCAACACTCAGTACCTAGTGTGTCCTTCGTGAGCCGCAATAGCTACACGACACCTTAGTGGCATTCTTCGCACCAGTCTCCTAACAGCAATTTGTGTGATTTTCTCCCTTCTTCAGTGAGTGTATTAGCGAGTTCTCTCAGGTTCTGTGGCACAGCAGGCCGCTTGCGAACAAGTTTTTTCACCTTATCCCAAAGATGTTCAATCGGATTGAGGTCAGGACTTGTGCAGGCCGGTCGCTCCTTTACCCGAATTTGGCATTCTTGTAAGACATCTTTGAAACTACTGCTGTATGGGGTTTACCATTATAGTGCTGTAGAAGAAAATTAATGTCCATTCCATAAGCAGAAGATACGACATGTTGAAGGATAATATTATTAATGTAAACATCAGCATTTATATGCTCTGGGACAACCAAGCTCAACAGTTATGCCAGCCCAAACCATAATCGAACCGCCTCCAAATCTGTCATGTTCAACAATAGTGACTGGAGCAACACGTTCACCAGAACGTCTCCATGCACGTGTACAACCATCACAACCCGTCAACTTAAACTTTGACCCACCTGTGAAGAGAAACAAACTTCCACTGACAGAGCTGCCAGTTGGCATGATTCTGAGCAAATCTCAGCCGGATTTCCTTGAGCTGACGTATCAACGAGGGGATTTAACGGGGATTCTAGATCTCGACCGTGCATTTCTCAACCCGTTTCTTATTGTTAGATCAGAAATCACCACTCCCGATGTTGTTTGTAAGTCAGATTTGCAGAATTCTGGCTGTAGATATGCGTCTGCGCAAAACTGATAAGATAATATATATATCCTGTACCTCTGTCGTCTTCTTCTTACACCTCTTGAACCCGCCTATCGTTTTCAAGTCCTATGGATGACAGGACTGACATGAGGAATCCTGGAGACAAGCGAAACTATTGGCCATCTTCAATTCATGCAGCAGTTTGTGCGGCAGATGTTTCATTCAGATGTCTCAGTCCTGTGCATTAACCTCAGAGAACACAAAATAATAATGTTATACCACAGATTTCTGTTAAAACCTGTTTTTGAAACACAATAAATCCACAGATTTTTCAACTTCACTGATTTATTCAGAGAAAAACTAACATATTTTTAGAAAAACTTCATTGCTGTTTCAAACAATACTTCAACACTTAATATCTGACTGACATTTACATTTCCTCACTATTTTATTTTTAGCTTTGGTTTAAACATGTGTTCCTCCATTTTTTGAGCAGTGTATTATATTTTATACATGTTTCGGAAAACTTTTTACTTGCAGCACTTGTACTGTATAGTGTATAGAGAAGTAACTGTATTCCACTCAAAAATTGATGTTAATATTTCATCGGAAACATATGTAATGAAATCCCATGAGACTAAAAGAGTATTTTTAGAAAAAAAAAGTTTTTCGTGTGTGTCTGTGGACAACATAGCTCAAAAACTAAAAGAGCGTTAAGTACCAAACTTGATGTCAGGTTTAGTATCTTTCAACAATTGACATGAAGTTTTCTCTCTTTATACAAAACATTTGTCGAAAATTTTGTTTTTCTCAAAAATGGCTGTAGTGATTTTGAGTAAAATATAGTAAATTAAAGACGTTTAAATTAAAAATATCATGATATCATGAATTTTCTGGGATTGGCCTCAGAACATCTCTTCATTCTGGATAACTTTTGTACAACTGGTAAACCTTAAAAGATGGATAAAACGTTTTAGATAAAAAAACATACATCTCATTAAAGCATACATTCTATCTGCCTTTTTGTAGAGTTACCGTTTCCGAGATGTTTCTTATTATTGGTTTCAGTTTTAAACTACATAAGCTTTTCTCAAACAGGAAGTTCTGTTTCGTTTCATATTTCTTTTATTTTACTCCCGGCATGCAAACAGAAGCGGACTTCAATTGCTTACCACAGCGATCAGCTTCTGAAGGATTTGACTCTCACTTAAATCTAGCGTATTTCTTTATTTCCCTTCTACTTTAAAGGAAATAAGTAATAAGAAATGTATGCTAATATTATCTGATTGGCATGATGTACATAAAAGAATCACCTTTTATTATAATAGTTAATTTGCAGCAGGGTAGAGAAAATCATCTGAATGAAACGCATCAGATTTTTCTAGTTCCCAGTCATTAAACGTGGTTTGAGTGCATCTCAAGTCTACAGCAGACTTCACTACAAAATATTGAACTCTCATATGCTTTTGAGTAAACTATAAGTATTAGGAAGTTTAAAAAAAAAAAAAAAAAAAAACTTAGGTTGTATTTTGGCCAAATTTTGGGTTTTAACGAGATATACATTTCTTAAGTAGTATTGTCTATTTCTTGCAGATTATCAGTTATGCAAAACTCGTACAGAATGAAAAGGACTTGACAACCTATTCCTAGAAAATTTAAAACATAGCTACATTTGTAAGTGTAAATATATTTAATACGTGGTATTTAATCAAAATTATCAGAACTATTTTGAGGAAATTATTCATGTAGCATAAATGGTTGTTTGGGTTGGGAAGATTTTCCTGAAAACCTTCATGTCGCATCCTTGAAATGCACTGAAGTAAAATATCTCATTTTGTGCTTAAACGACTTTTCGTTTTTGAGCTATATTACTCAACGAATGTCGAATAGCTTTAAGCTTCGTGGATCTGGGCTCATTTGAGCATCATTTTACCGATATCATTCATCGCTCGATATGTCCTAAAAGGTTACAGGATGTTAAAAAATGTAACAAAAAGGGTATGTAAATTAATGAGTAGACCCGATTCATTCTAAATTTAATTTACTTAATTACGTTTAATAGTGCAATAGAATCCTGATAACTCGACTCTTGATTACTCCAAATTCCGTATAATTCGACGACATATATTTTTTTTTATTTATCGATAAACTTAACTGTAACAAATACTATAATACATTATGCGGTATAAACAGCACAGTAGTAGTGTGAGTGAACCGGAGGGGATTCCACAGTTCAGCAAGTCGTCAGACTCCTGGAAGATAGGATGAGATGAGAGTAATTTCAGCAGGCAACCCAAACCGGACGACGGAAGGGAGCCACCGTGGAAGATCCTAACAGTTTCCAAGCAGGTCTTCCTCTCGATACGGGGAGCGCTAGGAACCCGCGACTCAGGCCTGACTAAACACACCATCCCGCCACCGAGAGCTGAATTTCCAAAGCGCAGTCATCTTTATGATAGGACGCCACCTCTGAGGTCCTCGCGTCACTAAGAACCCTGAAGAGATCAATTGGATGAAGTGAAGATGAAATGAAGGGACAGAATATTCGGTGTGATCAAGAAACCTCCCCAGCATTCGTCTAATGACCTGGCAAAACCCCCGAAAAGCCTATGGGCAAGAGAGGTGGCCCGCGAACTCCCGAATTCCAGTCCTAGACGAAACGCTTGGGCACCTAGCTCGGTATAAACAATACTGGTAAATGTATTCAATGTATGTATTTGTATTGATATTCATGTGTTCCTAATTTGTTCAGGTATTTTGTTTGGTATGGTGTTTACAGATTTTGTAATTTAACTAATTTGGTGACATACTTTGTTATTTTTGTGTGAATACAGCTTATGACACGCCCCCCTCACTAACCGAAGGGCTGTCCTCGTATTCACCTTCGATATCAGAACATAAATATAAGTAACCGGCATATCAATGAACTAGAAATGTATTCTCTGGTGCATAGTTTTATTTTCTGTACATAGTACATGGTACGTAGGTAGAGAAGGTATTACATTCCACCCAAAAATTTGATACTGAAATTTCACTGGAAATACACGTTTTAGTGTCATCTGTATAAAAAAAAAGGCATTTTAGAAAAAGGTCCAAGTTTGTGCCCGTGTGTCTATGAACACGATAACTCAAACAAAAAAAAAACTCAGTATTTAAGCTTAGTAACTCCTAAGGTGTGACACGAAGATTTCGAGGAAAATTCTCCCATCCTAAACTTTCCTTTTACATGTAAAAAGTTTCGAAATTTTTTATTTTCTCAAAAATGGCTCTAACGATTTTGATTAAAATGCCTCATATTAAAGATATTTACATGACAAATAAAATGTAAAGGTATCTTGAATATTCTGGGATTGGCCTCTGAAGACCAATTGTTTAATTTTGCAATACTAGTAACCGTAAGAGATGGACAAAATGTGAATCTCTTAAAACACACAATATATGTCATATATATTTTTATCGTGGAGTTTACCATTTTTGAGATACTCTTTGTTATTCGTTTCAGTTTTGAAATACTTAAAAGTTTTTCTCATACGGTAATTTATCAACTCCTGTGACTGTATAGAAACGGGTTTCAATCACACAGCAACCAGCTTTAAAAGATTTGACTACCACTTTAAATGTCGCCTCCTTAGCGCGGGGGTAGCGTTGCTGCTTGCCAAGTGGGAGACCTGGGTTCGATTCCCAGTACCGACGATTCCCAGATTTTTCCCCCACTGGGAGACCTGGACCGGGGTGTACTCAGCTTCGTGAGGTTCCTGGCGGGCTAATTGAGGAACTACTTGGTCTAGAAGACCCATCTCACCCCCAAATTCTGCACACCATCCATGACGTCTGTAATGTACCGAGAATGGGGACGCAGCGGCCGGGCGGTAGGCCAGGCTCTTAGTGAGTTGTGCCATGGAGTTAGCGTAATGTAGTTTCTTATTTTCCTTCTAGTCGCAAGGAAGCAAGTAATAACACCATTTCTGATAATGTTTAATATGAAGTAGATAGAAGAATAAGATCTTTTACAATACTTTATTACAGAAATGTAGATAAAGACATGTTAATGGAAATTTACTTATACAGTTTTAACTTAGGAGGTGTTTAATCCGACATTCTCTGAGCCCACTCTCCGGATTCTACCGTATTTATAATGGGCTGGTGGTTGCCTCACTGGAAAACATTAACACCTTTGATTCCATTTTCCTGAGAGGTTGTAAGATAAGTGGCTTCTATCTCATCATCAATGTGGCTGTGGGATGGTCCAGAAGAACATAGATTAATAAAGCTATGTAGATGTATCGAAGGGTGTGGCACCCCTGAAGGACGTCCGTCTTGTTTTTGGCGACTTGGCCGGCCGGACGGACGCTCGGTCACACTGATTCAATTTGGCGCTCCTTCCACGGCTGCTCTTGTGCTGTTTAATTACTGCACCCTTCCATGGCTTCAGAAAATTAAGGTGACCTCACAGAACTACCGGCGGTCATTCAGGGGGGTGAAGAGGGGCGGAACTTGAGATTGTTGTTGATGTGATCTCGTCCTCCATAACTTCCCAATTCCTGGCCGTGGTCAAAGAGCTGTCGGAACGATGGAGTCCTCCAATACTGTGGTGTTCTTAGTACAGGGCTGTATATTGTTATAGTTGTGCAATGCTTTCTGGAGGAAGTGTAAGTAACAATACCACCTTGAAAACACAATTCTTGTTCTTTTATTGATTTTACGTTTATTTTAAATTTCAATCACACTGCCGAAATGGTAGCGTAAATAGTTAAATTTGACAAAGCAATAATCGTCATTAACTCATATTCAAAATTAGCTACCAAACCTAATTTAGACATTTCTAAAACAGAAGTCAAAAATAACAATTTAATAATCAATTACGAAAAGCTTTGCTAAATCGCATTCATAAATGAATCCCTGTTGAAACTAGAGTAGAAGAATGAACGGAGGTTGTAAGTCAAGGTTTTGAGTGCCAAATTTGACTTAAAGCTTTTCAAAAACTATTTGACATAATGAAATGAAAACAGCAATCTTTACCAAAGTAAAGTTACGTATGTATGGTAAAAAGTTAATGTTTATACGCACATCATAAATAATCTAGGTAATTCTGTTTTTTAAGTAATCACTGAAAGCTGTATATCCAGGTACAATTATCTCTCAAACTATATACGTATATGTATATAAATGCATGCCATGCTTGACAACTTCCACCTAAATTTGTTTCTTATATCTGAAGGCAATCTCCTCTACTTTTTTATACTATTAATACAGATTTTATAGTAAATGATGTGTCTATATATTAGATTGTAAATATGAAGAATAATTTTAAATGCGATAGGTATGAGACTGAGAGATGACCAGTAATCGTTTCATTCCTGTATTTTAACTGTTAATTTAATAATTGTTAATGATTTTACAGAAAAGTGCACCCAGATAAGTTATTTTTTAAAAATGTTTTATATTATTTTATGATCTGTAAGTAGCAATAATTTTAAAAATATCTCAATAATTTTACATGGATAATATTTGGAAAATATTTACGTATTCCGTCAACGTTTCAATACAACATGTAAAATGGTTGTTGAGAAACTTGGAATCAAACAGGGTCAAAAAACGATTTAAAACTATCCAGTGTCCTTATGTCGCACATTTCTTACTTGAAAAGAGAACCCAAAACATCTAATGAGTTACAAACATGACCATCTATACTTATTCTTCAACAAGCGTATTCTTTTATCCACTTCACGTTAATGCCGATAAACATTTGCAGGAATACCTCTTATTACTTATTTCCGTGTAGCTAAGAACTCATGTGGACTAAGTTTAAATGACAGTAACATTTGTTAAGCTCTTATCCTCTGTGAGGAGTTTTTACTTTCTCTACACGTACTATATACTGAAAAGGTACTGTATTGCACCCAACAAATTTGTATTACAATTTGGAAAAAAGTCCGTGTGTGTGCCTGTCTGTCAGAGGCCAGTCTAGCTCAGAAATGAAAAGTCCGTTGAATACTAATCTTGATGTTTAAACCCAGTACCTTCCAAGGATGCTACACGAAGATTTTCAAGAAAATCCCCCCACTCCCCTTTACATGGGAAACATTTCGAAAATTTTGATTCTCTCAAAAATAGCTCTAACGATTTTTATTAAAATATCATATATTAAAGACATTTATCTAACAAATAAAATATATATTTTGAATTTTCTGGGAACAGCCTCTGAAGATTACTTTATTCTGAATGAATTTTACGGGATTTCGTATAACTGACAAACCGCAAGCACTAGAGTAAAACTTACTTAAAAGAAAATGTGGAGCTCGTTAAAACACACAATTTATGTTTTATACATTTTTTTCGTGGAGTTGATCGTTTTTGAGAATATTCCTTGCTTTAAAAAACGTATGCTTTTCTCATGCAGGAATTTGTCAACTCCTATCCATAGAAACAAAAGAACTTTTGACTAACCTTTCACTAATACTTTAGCCTAGTGTATTCCCTTATTGCCCTTGTACTTACAAGGAAGCAAGTAATAAGACTATTTCTGCTAATTTTTTCTCGATTAGAATGAACTAAAAAGAAGCATAAGCTTTCTAACAATCCTTTGTTGCAGAGATGTAAAGAAAGTCATGTGAATGGAATACAACATACTTTTTTGTATTTTAACGCCCACTTGTACTACTATAGCACCGTGGGCTATGACACTAATGATACATAGAATCAAGAGAGCACCGGTGGAATGCGATGGTGGGTGAAATCGGAGAACCCGGGGAAAAGCCGCCCCTGCGCCGCTTTGTCCACCATAAATCCCTCAAGTCGAGTTATTTAACCACTCGGCCACGGCGCGGCTATAAGGACTTTGAAATTCCGTTCTCTTTGCTTGACCAAGTGAAATGTTAGGGACTCTCACGCTCTCTTTGATCCGAGTGCCTCCTGTAACCACTTCACTTCAACTCTTCCCCCTTGGTCTATCAGATTTTGTTTTCTTCTTCTATTTATTGTTGGATTACCATCATTTTTATGATTTTTTCCCGAAATAAATTTCAGTTCAGCTTATAGCTCAGTTGTTTATTGTCATTATATTAACTATTTTGTACAGACCCAATAAATTATAAATAAGCCATCTCACAGGCTTCTCCACAGTTCGAGAGAGCTGAGAGTCACCGGGGAAATGCTTCCGGCAAAGACACACTTAACGTCTTATGTTATGCTGGAAATGTTGATCTTGAGCTCCCAAACAGTATCAGCATATCTGGAAAAATATGATATGCTCCATTCAGCAGCTGTTCCACAAATAAACTATTCTTACAAAAGATTATTCTCTTATCTACATCATGCTAATCGATATAAACATTACCAGAAATAGTGTAATAAAAATCATTACCCAGTATTACATAAATATAGGTAGGGTAACACTAACATAATAAATAGTCTTATTACTTAGTTCCATTTAAGTAGGAGGGAAATAAAAGAACACACTATGCTAAAGAAATAGTCGAAGCTTTTATAAACTGGTTGCTATGTAAAACAATTGAAGTTCGCCTTCAATGGCCAGCAGTAAAACAAGAGAGGTGAAACGAAAGGTGGCTTTCCGTTAGGTAGTGTAAAATTTAAACCAATAACAAGGAATACATCGAAAAGTCAACTCTATAAAAACCACCTATATTACATAAATTATGTATTTTAATGAGATCAACATCTTTTGTACAGTAAGTTTTTGGCTATGGTTTTCCAGTTCTTCAAAGTTAAGCAAAATTCATTCAGAATAAGGCATACTTCAGAGGATATTTCCAGAAAATGCAACATGTACATTTTATTTGGGATTTAAATATCTCAATATATGGTATTTTAATCCAAATGGTCAGATCCTTTTTTTGAGAAAAACAAAATTCTCAGAAATTCTTCCATGAAAAGGTTAGTTTGAAAATTGTCTTGAAAGTTCTTTGTGTCGCATCCTTGGAAGATACTAAACATAAATACCAAGCTTGGTATTTAACGTGTATCTGTTTTTAGCTATGCATAAACACATACTCATGTACCTTTTTCTAAAAATGCCTTCTTTTGCACTAAGGGGGTGTCTGGTGAAATATCGACACTGAGATTTACAAGTATCTTCTCTGGCTACTATGTACATTGTATGAGTAAGTAATAACATTATGATGTATAACGATAGAATTTTATAACAAGCATATGCATTTCTCGCAGAAGACGGAAGCACACATGTATGTTGGGCTAATTTATTTAGCGATTTTCAAGGTGATCACTAAAGTTTGGTCTTGGTTTCCGAAATGCACACCTATCAGAATTCAGAGAAAATAGTAGGGAGGGGTTTGTAGTGTAAACATGCACACTTTGAGATATAATCTGTTGTAAAAGTAGCTCATTACATGTATTGATGTTATATGCATCGTTATAATTCAAAAGGTAACACAATAATACAATTTATTAAATAAAAACCTTGTGTATTTACATATAAATGTAGGTATATAAATTGATATAGAAATTCAGTATATTATTATACCGAACTTTGAAAAGAGAATGAACATAAATCAACCAAACTCACTAAGAATTCATTGTAGTAATAGCAAGATATATGTTTACTGCTTCGAGAGAAAAAGCTCTCCTCCTGTAATAACTCAAAATATTTTTGAATCATCCTCAAGTTTGTTCATTATCGAACCTACCCTTTCGTATTTTCGACATTTTTCAATCTACTTTCTCTTTCTATGTTCACTAGTTTATCTGAAGAAGTCAAGCAGTGAGCAATGCTAGCTAGTTCAACACGTGTCCATCACATCATAGTTATACTCTGTGTGCACCGAACCTCAATTCGGCTGTTTTGTGACCCTGGACCGAGGACTAGTAATCACTCTAAACTGTACCGATATCACATAGTTTATGTACTTTCTTTAAAACTGACCTCCTTGAATGTTTCTTCTCTAACACCGAACCCAAGTGTTGAACTTCATGCATGATCGCAGTATAAGTTTATCTTGCAGGTGATACAGAGTTTGTAAACCTTTCAACAAACTCCCTCTATACACGGTGAGCAGATTCAAGTTCAAAGTAAACACACATATAAACACACTTTCTGCCACAGACAGTAACAGACTGTAACGACAAAGCACCTGACGGACTGAATCTGACAGCTTAGAGGGGACATTGGCGGGCTGAAGTCTCGGTAGAGGGAAGAGTGAAGGAGACACAGGCCGCGAGAGGGTTACATTATAATTTAATAATCTTATATAACAGTTATAGTGGCGTACTATGTGTGTTTCTGTTGTTTTATGTGGCCATCTGGTATAGTCCATTCATATGATGTGGTCTGCCCAGTTCCATTTGATGTTGTTTCTCTTTGATTCTTGTCAACTTTCTCAAGTGTGCATTGAGGATTCTATTCTGAATATTGACGACAGTTTCTTTTCTATCCAGTTTCCTTACTCATGATTTTATCATTTAGCTTTCTCTGCCTGTTAAGGTCCATGTTTAAGCACCATATTGCAGGAGAGGCAGATCGTAGCTTCTTTGATTCTTTGCGAGCAGCTCTCCGGATGCAAATTACGTATGTGGTCAAGATAGGTGAATTTGCTGTACACTTTAATAATACTTCAGAACTGTTTACTTTAGTTGTATTTTAAGGGGTTTAATTACAGTCATGCTTCCATGCTCTGCACAGGTAGTTGAAGGTGGACGCAAATATCCCTTCGTCCGTTAAAAGAGTGCAGAACTCAACGGAGAAATTCGGAATAAACAGAGGTCAGAGTGAAGCTGGCGCATTAACGTAACTGACCTTCGTTCTACTCTTGCTTATCTGAGGAAGGTGTGCGGATCTCGCTCACTGAAATGCCGTTCCCAGGCTTTCAATAAATCCGTGGATATAGTGTTAATATACCGAATAGGTTTATAATGCTTTTCAGTCATGTTACAAGGACTATTTTCGAGGGAATAAATTCGTTTTAAAACTGAAAAATAAATAATTAAAATGGTTTATATATGGGCAAATATTGATAGGTCATCAAATGCATATCAACTGTCCCCCATTCGAGGTGTTCGGATATCTGTTGGTGTGCTTAAAAGAGTAGCACAGTTCAACGGAGCTATGTGAGTGGAGAACTGACAAAGGTGACCTTTGTTTCACTCCTCGCTATTAACGCGACCCACTCACCGCTTCCGCTGATAAGCAAAGAGTATAAAACGAAGGTCCTTAGCCAGTTCCTCACTACTGGTTTTAACTTGAAATAATCCCGTTCAATTCTGCAAGTCTTTTAACGCACGAATGGATATCTGCACACACGAATATGGGGCAGTTGGTATTTTTAAACTGTGTTCTTGCCTAACATTAAGGACTTTATGCATTGTACAGTCCCTCCAAGATCTGGTGGTTAGCATTCTAACCTACAAATCTAAAGGTCTTGGGTTCGATTCACGGTAGGAAAATAGTAATTTTTCTTAAGTCAGGATTATTCCCCCTCCTCTTAGAGTCTGAATGTGAGCGTGAGTTTAATACTCCTATAGGAACCAAATAATTGTGTTACTTTAACACCACTGCAAGCAAGTGGACATCATTGAGCATTTGTTCCAAAGGTAGAAATGCCACCGATATGATCTCAGACGTTAAGAAGCGTCATATAAATGAAATATGAAAAGTCACATGACTACATTCACATGACTTGGCCTATTTTGCAGTAAACTATTATAACATTATTCTTCTATCTACTTCATGCTAAATCAGATAAACATTAGTTAAAACGCTTTTGTTACATATTTTGCTATGGCTTCAAGAAAGTGATAGTCAAATATTTTTAAGATGGTCGTTATGTGATGTCCTTGAAAGGACGAGGATGGAGAAAGAAGTTATAACAAGGAAACATGAATGACAACTCTTCATTTGAGAAAAGTATAAGTAAAGGGAATTAAGCCATAAACAAGGAACATCTCGGAAATGGTCAGTTTCACAACGACTAAAAACAGCGAATTGGACATAAAGTATGTCTTTTAACGACATATACATTTTTATGCAGCAAGATTTGGTCTAATTCTTACGGTTTATTAATTATCTAAAAATCATCCAGAATGAAGAGGACTTTAGAAAATAGCATGTTTGGATAGTGTTTAAAGCCCGTTTTTACTGCATACGGCACCACAGGAGATAGGATATTCCATGGATATACATCTCATTTGTCCTCATTTATTTAAAATAATGGCATTTTAATCAAAATCATTAAAATAATTTTTGAGAATATCGAACATTCCGAAAAACTCTTCCATGTAAAGGAAAGTTTCAGGCGGAAAATCTTTTCTTGAAATTCTTAGTGTATCCTTGGAAGATACTGAATTTAAGTACCAACATTAGAACTTCATTGAATTTTCGTTTTTGAGTTGTACTGTACAAAGACACACTGACATGGATCTTTTCTATTTTGTTTTATATTCACGCATTTTGGGCGAAATCCCGGTATCTAATTTTTGGGTGAAATGTAACAACTTCTTTGCTTACCATATATATTATACGAGGTAGCGAAAGTAAAAAAAAATTAAAGCGCCGAACGAAAAGTTGACAAACGTGATAGTGAATACTTTTTCATTGACATTTAGTTCTATTATTATTATTATTATTATTATTATTATTATTATTATTATTATTATTATTATTATTACTTTTATCATTATTATTACTTTTATTATTATTATTATTATTATTATTATTATTATTATTATTATTATTATTATTATTATTATTATTATTATTATTATTATTATTATTATTGACAGCAGCAATGCTGCCACACCACTTATCATATTTGCTGGTAAGCATGAGGATTAAAACGAAAGCACCTATGATAATACACCAGTTCCCAATGACTTGACTTTACCTGGGATTGCCTTCTTGATTTCTGCAACTCTTTTAACGCATGAAGTTATATCTGCACACATGTAATACGGCACTTTGAGGCTGTCTGGTAACTCATCTCAATTCTTTCGTCGAAGTTGAAAACAGGATAATGTCTGCAGATCTAAATTACCGGAGTTTGTTCCCATTGTTTTGGATTTTCCTTCATTCGAACTTTCCGAAAGATATTTTCTTTCAGAGTAATAAACAAACTAGGAGATATGAAATCTGCTTGCGTGACTCCTCTTTCCAGTTGAAAAGCAGTGTCTTTTTTCAAGTTAGATCTTAGATTTTATGTAATTGAATATCCTCTACAAAGTTGTAAATTCTATGAAATTCAAATGTATCTCAAGGATAAATTCTTGAGTTTTTTCAATAACTTGAGATGCAGTTTGTAAATTATCAATAGTTGAGAATCCAGCAGGGATTTTCACCTATTCTACAGGCATAATTTCTTCGGCTAGTACTACAGTTGTAAAAAGCATGTACCTATTGTAACAGCTACAAAATTATATTTTCAGTTGTATTCATAAAATTATCATACAAAACTAAAGAAGTTATGTTTGCAGGAATATTAAACTCAAAGTTCACATTAAGCTGTTTGGACGATATTTATTCATGTTGTTCAGTGATTCCTTCTTCTGCAGTATTTAACTGTTGCTGGTTCGACATGATTCTGGATTTTGTTTTTGTCAGGAAGACTTTTTAGCAGTCTCTCAATACTTCTATTATCCTTTATTCGCTGTAAGGTGAGTTTTGCAAATTCAGCTGTGTTAAACTGACTGAAAAGTATGTCGCTGTTGCTATATTTCTGTTTGCAAAATGCTGACCTTAAATTCCATACTCTTTCCGTGATTTCGTGATATGTAAGAAACAACTCAAAATAGATAGCACATTAAGAGTTTTGTTTTCAGGAGTTCTGTTCAGTACGTTTAGTATGTTACTTATAGTCTACCATTTATGCAAGATTATATAGATTTCTTTCCGAATAAAGATAAGTTGACAAACTATTCCCAAAAAATTCGAGACCCACATACATACACATCTTTAACATACGTATAATCGTTTAAGAAAAATAATTAATAGCTATTTTTAAAAACCAAAGCATTTCGAAAACTGATTTTTAAATGGTACCACTATTTTCTTCAAAACCTTCGTTCCGCAATGTTGAACAGTACTAAATTCAAATAAAATATGTTTATTATTTAACCAAGATTTCGTTTTTGAGTTGTACTGTTCACACATACACACACTCACTTAAGTATACAAACACATAACAATAAACACGGAGATTTTTAAAAAGTGATTTTTGCTTTCTCTAGTTGCTTTCTGTGGTTGCTAGAGAAGGTATTGTATTTCACCCAAAAAATTCGAAGTCAAAATTTCAGAGGAAACATGTTGTGTCTGTGGACAGCAGAGCTCAAAAATGAAAAGACCGTTAAATACCAAATTTGCTATTTAAGTTTAATATCTTCCAAGGCTGAGATATAAAGATTTTCAAGGAAACCACAAACTATACTTTAGTTAGAATTTTTTACTTTCCCTAGCCCGTATGTACAATGTACATAATGGATAGAGAAGTTATTGTATTCCACTCAAAATGTTGATGTCCATATCCAACCGTAAATATATGTTCTGAGGTGTCCTAAGTCAGAAAAAAAAAAATGAGAAAAAGTCAGTGTGTGTGTGTGTGTGTGTGAGTGTGTGTGTGTGTAGCTCAAAAACGATAAGATCGTCAAAAAATAAACTTGGCAATTAAGTTTAGTATCTTCCACGGATTCGACACGACGGTTTTTAAGAAAATACCCCAATAGAAACTATCCTTTACCAGAAAAACTATTTGAAAATATTGTTTTTTTCAAAAATGGTTTTAACCATCTTGATCGATATATTATATATTAATGATATTTACATCAAAATAAACTGTATATTTATGTATATTTTGAATTTTCGGGGAATAGCCACTGAATACCCCTTTATCCTGGATGAGTTTTGCTGAATTTTGTATAACGGTTAAACCGTAAGAGATTAACAAAAACTTACTTTATTTAAAATGTAGAACTCATGAGATTATTAATATAATATTGATACAAATCTTCTGTTATTTTCGTTTAGCTAAACCCATTTTATTTTCTCTAGCACGTATGTAAAATATAACTACAGTAGACAGAGAAAGAATTGTATTACACCCAATAGGTACCGAGATGTCACCGGAAGTACATGTTTTGAGATCCCTTGAAACAAAATAAAAAGGCAGGCATGAGTGTCTGTCTCTCTGTGTGTTGTGTGTGTAGATGTGCGTCCGTGGACTCTAAGATACAATGTCGCTAAATGCCAAACTTGGTATTTTAGTTCAGTATCTTTCGGGGATGAGATTCGAAGATTTTCAGGAGAATCCTCTACCTCAAACTACTCTTTAAACGGAAGATATTTCGAAATTTTCGATTTTCTAAAAATTCTTCTACTCGGTTTTATTAAAATACTGCATATTGAATATATTTGCATGGTAAATAAAATATATATCCTGAATTTCTTAAAGTAGCTTCTAAAGTCCTCTTTATTTTGAATGACTTTTGTATAACCTGTAAACCCTAAGAGATAGACAAATATTTACTTTATAAAAATGTATATCTCGTTAAAAACACAAAATATGTCATATACAGCTTATTGAAATGCTAGCTAATTCAGAGGTATTCCCTGTTATTGGTTTCGATTTTAAGATACATAAACTTTTCTGAATCCGGAAGCTGTCATTTTTTTCATCTCTCTTTTGTTTTTCTTCTAGTCAGGGAAAGGTAATCTCATTTCAATGACAATGGATCAGTGACAACTTCTAAAAGGTTTTACTATCGGTTTAGCCTGTGTATTCCCTTATGTTCCTTCTGCTTAGAAGGAACTAAGTGGCAATCTTTAATATGGTGTGAATAAAATAACGCTTTGTAAGAACAGTTATGTAAAAGGAACACATTACATTCTTTTTCCAACATGAAGTTTCAAAGGCATATGGTATGCAAGCTAACTGCATATGCTGTATATGACTTCAAGTTTTGTATATTTCTGAAAACGGCAAACAGAAAATAGAAAATCTCTGATTTTTTGGTCATGCGTTTATAGATATACTGAAGAATTTATTGAAATATAAAACTAGGCAACCAAAATACTTTGGAAAGTATAATGTATATCCATTAATAGCGCGATTATAAACAGTATTTCTTGCCTTTGTTCAATTACATACGGATGAAAATAGAAATTATGGCGGGAAATATACATTACTAAAATTATTTTAGGGCAAAATGAACTGAGGCATAATTACGTAATGAGAATTGAAATGAATGAAAAAGAGAGAAGAGTTGCCTGGAGTGCGGTGCAAGTGACTGGAGACGACGGGGGTTGAAAAGCGTGAGCGGGAGACTGATGTTCCGCAAGAGACAGCACATCTTGACCGCATGATCATCCCTTCTCTTAACGAGCACGCTCACTCTCGTAATGTATTCACAACCAGCACATGTTACTCCTTATTCCTGTTGTCCCTTCCTCTCACTCTTCTCTCGCCGTCTGTTTTTACTTTCTCTATCACGCATGTACATACAATGTACATAGTAGATAGAGAGGTATTATATTCCATCCAAAATTCGATACCGAGATTTCACCCTAAATATACGTTTTGCGGTTCTCTGAGTCCAATAAAAGTATTTTTAATAAAAGGTCGTGTGTGTGTGTGGTAGTGTTTAACGCCCGCTTTAACTACTAATGGCATCGCAGGCGGTGTGTGTGTGTGTTTGTGTGTGTGTGTGTCTGTGTCTTTCGACAGCATAACTCAAAAAAGACAAAATCTTTAAATATCAAACATAGTATTTATATTTAAAATCTTCCAAAGATGCCACAAAAATATATTAAAATAACCCAAAAACGGATCTAACGATTTTGATTAAAATAAAGTAAATTAAAGCTATTTATATCACAAATAAAATATGCATTTTCAATTTTATGGAATCGACTCTCAAGACCTCTTTATTCTGATTGAGTTTTGCAGAATTTTGCATAACGATTAAAATGTAACTGAGATGGAAACCTTAATACACGAAATATGTAAATATCGTGAAAAAATAAAAAAGAGTAATTATGTCCAATAGCGTTTTTCTTGTAGAGCTGGCCGTTTTTTTTTGTTTTTTTTTAAAGATATTCCTTGTTATTGGTTTCAGGTTTAAACTATTTAACTTTTCTCAAACGGCAGCACGCAAAGCGAGCTCAATCTCAATTGCTTCACATAGCGACCAGCTTTTAAAAGATTTGATTATCGCTTTAGCATAATGTATTCTCTTATTTCCCTGCTATTACAATGAAGCAAGAAATAATACCACTTATGTTAATGTTTATCTCGATTAGCATGAATTAGATAAAGAATAATCTTTCGTAAGGGTATGTGAATAGAACACATCAGCTTTTTATGTGATGTTATCAAAACATTATGTCAAGTTAAGGAGACACTGTATTGAAAAATCTGATTTCTTCCATCTGCATGACTTCCTCTACCTGTTCTGCAACAAACTATTCTGATAAAATATATTCTTTATCTACTTCATTTAATCGAGATAAGCATTAGCAGAAATGGTCTTATTACTTATTTCCATGTAAGTAGAAGGGAATAAGGGGACACCTTAGCTAAGGCGATAGTTAAACCTTTTAAAAGCTATGGGGATGACCAGGGGTAAATCAAAAGAGAAACGAATGAGGACTTCTCGTTTGAGAAGCATTTAAGTATTGGAAAATGTTCATCAATAAATAGGAATATTCCGGAAATTCTTAATAAAAAAAAAAATTAAATGTGTTACATAACTTGCCTGCATTGCCAGTTACATTTTTGCTGTATTATAATCTTATCTTCTGAGGCTATTAAGTTTTATCCTCTGAGGGCAGTGAATCTTCCAGGAAATGGGATTTTGTTACAGGAAATGATGAGACGGAAGAAAAGTAGTAATAGAACATAGCGTAATTGTAGCCGCAAGAGTTATATTTCTCAGAACAATGCATTCCAATACATACCAGGGTGACACTAAACTCTTATTACCTGGATGAAACCTGGTTAAACCCCCCCCCCCCCCAAAGAAAACAATATAGATCAGCTTGCTGAGTGACGGGAGTAGAGGTTTAAAGGTAGCTATTGGCAAAGGAAGCCGCTTGATTGTATGCCATGGTGGCTCCGCTGATTCAGGTTTCATCTCAGAGAGCATATTAATTTTTCCCTCTAAATCTAAATATGATCATCATGCAGAAATGAATGCTAGTGTGTTTAAAATCTTGCTCAATAGTGACGAGGAATTAGGTAAGATTATATACATGTATGATGTATAGTTCTGTAACGTTTAACAACAAAGGCTTCGGTTCGCGCCAGCTGACACATACTTCGAATACAGGAGGGGAGATACCCGAAGGAGGTCCCCATGGCCACGCTCGCTAAAGCGTCTCGCTTTGGTGCTTCGTGGGCAGGGGATCGTGGGTTCGAGTCCCGCCATGGGCATGGGTGTTATATGTTTGTGCAATGTGTCTATGTTTGTAAAGAAACAGTAAAAACAGTAAAATCAGTAAAACCTACGGGGGGAAATGTAAAATGGGGATACAGTCCTGATCAGACTCCGGTACTGTCAAAAAAAGAGAAAAGAAAAAAAAAAAAAAAAAAGGGATGACCACATCCGGATGACGTCGGTCGAAAGCATAGACGCCAGAAACTTACAAAGCGCAGGTCAGCGCCTAGCTACAACCCGCCGACCACCATCACTGCAACCCCGAAACAGATGACAAGGGAGTAATTATACAGGAAATGATAAGCAGGAAAATCGTGATAGAGGATGAATCGCCCCAACATTTCTCTGTCGGTGAAAGCACGAAAACCCATGGGACGGAGTAACTGTTTGCCGGTGATCGAACCCGGGACGCTACCGGCTGAGTCATACCGCTCGGTAGTCAGATTGGAACATTTAACCGAATACATTTTAAAACCTGCTATTGACGCACCTTTATACGCACTTATAAACATAACTATTTAATGGGCTCATAAGTTACACCAAAACTAGGCTCAGTAGTGTGTGGATAGTATGTATGCCTTTCATTCAAGAGGTCCGGGTTAGAATTTAACTTAGGATGAGTTACCCGGAGCTTCCCTTATCCTGAGAAGACGAATGTCGAGTAAACTTTAAGCTTCATTCACCCCGAGATCATTTCAGCATCTTTTCACAGCTTTCATTCATCATCCGAGTTATATATATATATATATATATATATATATATATATATATATATATAGATGAATGAAATAATACCGGACGTGTTTCATTCACACGACTTATGGGGCCGGTAAGGGATATAATCACAATGTTAAAATTTAAGCTTTCAAGGCACATTTTCTCAGAAACTATTTATTGTAACTACTTCAAAATTTTACAGTACATTATATGGACTTTTGTACTCACTTTAACATAGCTTTTTTGGTAGAATAATTATTTGAAGAGTAAATAATTTTTTTGCAGTAGTCAATTTTTTCATTAAAAATATTATACTAAGCACCTCAACATTTCAAAATTGTAGACGATTTTAAAAAAATGCCCCTTTTAAAATGTTTAGCATTTATATAAACATAATGCCTGAAAATATGAGCTTTCTATGTCTAACAGTTTCTGAGAAAATGTTTCTTATGTATCAAAAAATGTATTTTGAGTTATCAAGCTTCAAAGTTATAACTAATATTTCCAATACATTCCAGCCCCATAGGAGGGATTGTCAGAGTTATGAAGCATATCTTATAATATTTGAATATTTATTGTTTCATTAGTACTATTTTCATCAGTATATTTCAATAAAGTATTATATTCATCTCCATAGTTCTGCTTAGAAGAACTTATTATACTTCACATCATCACTATTAATTTTACCTACATCAGTGTCTATTTCAGCATCCTTATGTGGATCTTTAATATCAACATTATTTGCAGTGATATCTTTTGATTCTCCAACATTCTTTCTGAGAACCCTATTACTGTGTCGCGGCATTGTAAAAAAATTGAAATAACAGGCAAACACAACAACAAAATATTCACAATCACGTCAATAACAAACTAAGATGTTTTCACAAAACAAAATAGCTAGGAATGATAGCTGCTATGATAAATCAGTAATTAGTGTTACCAAAAATCAGAATGGCCATTTCAAACATTTCCCAAAACATTATCCACCCTAAAAAACCGGGAACTGTAATTATATTAATTCCACTTTTTTTTTTATTTTTGCTACCTATTTTTATTATACATTTATATATCGCAAACTATTACATTATTAATAATACTATAAACATTATACTGTACGACTAATAATATGCAAAGAATATAATTATACACTGCCTCACACACTCTGACAGTCTTAGCAATACCAGAACGCTTTTAATTGTCGATGTAATGATAAAACAAGAGATATTTTGACAATTCAATTTCAATATCACTTCGCTACCTTGCCCTTTCACATGTAATGAGACTCGTGAAGCAGCTTGTTGTTCCTTAGGCTCCACTCATTGAAATATCGAATTCAGGATGCTCAGCACTCACTGTACGTCACAACAATCTAAATCAATCTGAGAACACTCTGAGTAGACATTACTTTATTTTGGCATGAAATTCTACTCGTAGTAAAAACAAATGTCAATAAATTGACCGACCACGCCCACTAAATGCAGCCCCTTGGTGAATACTCTCCTTGGAATAGTGATATCTAAAAATTTAAGCATTTTTCTCAGAAAATTCTCTAATGTTTTTACATATAAAACAAAGAAACATACTTTTACTAATAATTGCCCTCCTGGATCCTCTTAATCTATTCGACAACAAAGCATTCCTACAAAATACTACTAAACGAGATTAAGATTATCACAAACTTTCTTAATACCTATTTCATTATAGGTACAACGGAAATAAACAAACATATAAAACTGAAGCAATTAGTCAAGTCTCTTAAAAGCTATCGCTATATGATGGCTTTGAAATTCCGTGCCTTTTGTATGGACAAGTGTGAATAAGAAAAGCAAATGACGACTTACCATTTGAGAAAATTATGCGTACATAAACCAATAATGAGGAATATCTCTAAATGATTAAATCCACAGTCAGTATTTGACAAAATTCTGTGCTTTAACGAGATCTAGATTTTTTGCGGAGTTAGATTTTGTCTAGCTCTTACACTTTACACTTTACCTGATATATTAAGTCATTCAGAATGAAGAGGTTTTTACAGGCTCTTGGTAGATAATTCAAGGTATGCATTTCATTTTTATGGACATATTTTCAGTATATTTTATCAAAATGTTACTCATTTGACAGAAATTCAGAATTTTCGGAAAATGTTCCATGAGATGTGGGGAATTCCATGAAAATCATGTGTCGATTCTTGGAAGATACTGAGCTTAAATACCAATTTTGGTATTTAACAGCGGGACCGCGCAGCCGTTTTGTTGTGGCTCACATTCGAAAGGTCGCGTGTTCGTTTTCCGTGGTAGGCTTACAGGACCCTTGGGACTATTGGCAGTCGCCAGGAAAATGTTGGAGAGGTTTCTTTCATCCCGCGAATTTTCTGTCCCCACATGTCGCTTTCATTATCATTTCCTTCATCCTTTATCCCATAGATTCTTTCAGAATAGGAAGTGTCGCTGATAGAGCTCGGTGCAGCGTGGTAGGGAAGAGGTTGCTCAAAATGACTGTTCCGTCCTCCAACTTCGTTTAATTGCCGGGATAAGGGTTGGTGGGGCAGGACTGTCTCTCCGATTGCCACAGTGTTTTAATCTGGAAACAGCTTTACTGTACCGTCGCTCCTGTTTCTGGCCGCCTGGTGTATCCTACCATCTCATTCCTCCCTCCTGAGGCGCCCCGTCATGTGGCATTGGTACAATAACCTCAGGTTTGGTGCCAAATCCTCTTCGACCGTATCCTTGGTATTTACTGTACATTTCATTTTTGAGTTATGCTTTTCACAGTCACATACAAACCTGTTTTGCAAAAATGTTTGTTTTTTTATCCAAGGATCCACAAAATATGTATTTTCGGTGAAATTTAGTATCAAATTTCTTTCTCTGCCCCATTGTATGCGGTAGATAAAGTAATAGTATAAAAATAAATGTTGAGTATTTGAAAAATTAGAAGGTCTTTCCAGGTCTTCCCCGATGACGCAGGTGCTTATTGTATCTGTAAACAAAGATGAGAAAGGGTTATATTAGGATACGGTCGGAGGGAAGTTATTGTACCTACGCCCTTAGAGGAGACGCCCCCGGATGCAAGAAATATAGTGTAAACTACATGGAGGGTCAGGAAATTCTGAAATGAAAAAAACTTATACATCGTCGCTTGACGTCACGGAGAAACCCCCTCCCCCCAAAACCTTATGCGTCATATAAGCCAAGCAAACATGCGACTTCCCGAATGTGGGCACAGACGAAACCACCGGAAAAATCTCTCGGGGTAGTATATATGGTTATATTACGTTTTATTTTCTTTCCTGTACAAGAGCAATGAGAAAATACAAGCCAAAGCTAAAGCAGGATATAGAGGAGGGGAAACTACAGACCAGCACACAGGAAACGACGGTGCCAAGCGCAGTGACGCAGGAAGTCCCTAACAGTTTTACCAAATGGACCCTGGCGCACCACGGGGGCTATACAGGCGACGGGAGGTCCGAAGGAGGCCTCGACTCCTAGCCTCAACCAGAGCAACCAGTATGAAGAGACTTTCGCTCGGAGCAAGCATTTTTCTGCCATTTGTCTGCCGCCGAAGGGAAAGATGAGGAAGGGAAATGAAATGAAGGAATGAAGGGAAAGGAATCGTGGTAGGTATACACACCCCAACATTCGCCTAAAAGGCCCCAGTAGAACCATGTGAAAAACGTTGGTTTTGCCAAGAATCTGTCCACGAGATGCGGTAGGTCGTCATTCTGTAAAAAAAAAACTCTGTTCGCGAAGTACTGACGTGCAACTGTAAAACTCTGTCCGCGAAGTAAGATTGTTATGAGAAGAAACTGTTAGTGAATTAAAGTAACCTTGCTCACCTGTTTAATAGTCGGCTAGTGATTACTTGAGAGTGAATTTTGCTATGTACTTAACGTAGAAACAGTGTAATTGAGAGTACGTGTGAGTGAGTGGTAAGTGTACCAGTCAGCAGAATAACAGTGTACAGCAAGGTGCTTATTTTTGAATCACCTTATAGCTAAAAGTTCACAAGTATTTTCTTCTCAATTAAAAGATCACTCCTACAACCCCTCCCACTTGCCAAATCCACGCCAAAGAGAGTCAATGATCGTGCAAGACTGAGCAACGCCGTGGCAACCCATCCAAGAAGAACTTCAGTACCAGGTACGTGAGTGTAGTGGAGTTGATTTGAAGTGACACTTAGGTACGCCGCACATAAGCACCCACGTTAAGGCGTAAAACTCAACAATGTAAAATTCCTCTTACATATGACTGTCCGACGTGCGGTGTAAACTACAAACCACCACCATATAAAGTCTCGTTCCATATAACCGCACAACGTGAGGTAGTAACGAATAAAAATCCCGTTTTAAGTGGAGCTCTGACACCTTTTCTCAACACAAATTTATCAATATTGGGTTTAGTGGTAGACGCGGTAAAAAGAAAATGGTATTTTCATCTAAACTGGAGCGCTATCACTCTTGGAATAGTACAATTTTTTTTTATCATATCGAATACATGAAAGTTCAGGTTTTCCATGCCTATTAGCATGTGTATTTTATAGTTTTTAACGCCCACTTTCACTATATGTGACACCGCTGGCGATTACACTGATATACATGGAATGAAGATGGAGGGGGAAACCGGAGACTTCGGAGAAAACCCGCTCCTGCACCACTTTCCACCACAAATCCCACATGCGGTCGCCTGGGACTTAATGAGAGGCGAATGGTCTAACGGCGCAGTCTAGAATGTGCATAATTAAGCTATCGCCTGGTATTACAATGTTTGACTTACCACAAGTGTTTAGAGCACAATAAATATGCAGATTGAACGCAGAAATAAAAAAAATTTCCCATTCTATTCGAAATTTGTATCGTGTACCATCCTCAATGAAACGTCACTGTCTGTTGTTATTCGTCATGTACACAGCTTACAAAAGGAGGCACAAAGGAGTGCGCAAGGAAGAGGTGGCAATGCTTGTGTACAAATCTTAACATGCTCCCAAGCCTATTCTCGAAAGTAGGTAAGATGATAGAAACCTCCTCTGGAGGGCAGGGCTTGCAGAGCAGGAAGTAACCTACTAGAGTTAGTCGAGTTTAGGATTTTAGCGTGCTAGCCATTCTGTAACGCCCGGCGAACATTACTTCCAAAGTGCGAAGCCTTTCTCCTACTTCACCTCCCTTAGTGATCCCCAAAGCCCAGGGACCGGTTAAAGTGTAGTGCCGTAGCAGCTTGACCAAATACCGAGCCCGCCGCTGCCAGAGAAAACTGATTCCATCGGACGCGTAAGTATACACATACATATATGTATGTATGTGTCAGTCACCACTATAGGCAAGAAGGGGAGGGCGAACTCTGTGTACACTTTGGCAATAATGTTCGCCAGGCCTGCTGTAACGTTACTCTGTCTACTGAGGCCATAACGCGCTGTTTGAAACTTCGGGTATTCTTCTGTCGTAAAACCGTTACTAATTTTCTACAATATATGAAGACCGAATTCTGCATCGGCTTTGTTTAGCTTCATCAATCACCTGGAATCGACTACCTAGTTGAAGTTGTATCTGCTCAGCAACTTCCAATCGTTCTCCCGCTTACAAAACTTACAGCGGTATATCAATTTATAAACAGAAGAGTCTTAACAATAATATGTTCTAAATTAATGATACAGCTGCAAAAATAAATAGAAGAGCTAAGTGAAATGTGAAAATTGATTTATGGTTGTGTTATCAACTTATCAGCTTTGTGATATTTTGTGTACACATCAAATAAAAGAAAACTAATATTTATGTTTAGAAAAAATATATTAGAATATATTCCACGCATATCTATATATTATATTTCTAATATTATACACACAATTTATGTATGCTGCGTAATTAAATCCGTGAATCATAATTATCACTGCATATTCTGTTGGATAACTTATTTCGAATGTAAAATGCAAAACAGAAGAAGAAATAAGGACAAAAATAACAAAAAGAAACAAAACCAGAATATGAAAATATGATAGTCGTTGCAAATATAATGTACGCATTTAAGGCCAAAATAAGCTAAATTAGATGAACCCGATTAATAATATTTTCTGTAGTTGCTTCTCAGACTATGCTGCAAACTTTAAAGCAAAATACATATAGCATATATACTTGTGCAAACTTTCTAAATAAATAAAATAAATACATATAAATAGGTACTGAAGTTAGAGTGAAATAATCATGTAGTTTTCTTAAAAACTCAGTTTGGTATTGGATTGGTATTTTTTATAAAAACTACTTATAATATATAATCATGTTAACCAAAATTACATTAAGGAAGTACTTATTTTAAAATTAGCCATATTACAACCTGTATAAAACATTACTATTTGTTTACAAGAAGGCATAACATCAAAAAGTGATTGAATATAGTATGTGCACACAACATTTAAACATTACTTTTGTAAGCAATAATATAGAATAATTATTCTAATTCACAGGATTGCATGTCTCATGTGGTTAATATAAAACACTCATTGCAATTTGACCAATAGCGTATAAGTGTATATCGTAGCTTTTGTATTAAGATTTTATTTTTGTTTAAAATTGTATAAAGCTTTCTGTGTGCATTAGATAATTAATAATTGCAGCGCTTCAATAATGATATTCTTAATAATGTAATGTTCTTAAACTGGCTCCGCTAAGTAACAATTAGTTGGTGAGGGAGAAGAGGTGACTTCGAGATGCAACCAGATAATTCTGGACACTTCTTTTGCTCTCGCCTTTCGTAAGCATTCTGGAACTCTCCAATTAATTTTACATACGCGAGAGAGTTCGCCAGTGAGCTTTTTTTTTTTTTTTATTTATTTATTTTTTTTTTAATGCAGCTTAAACTGTTGTTCTTAGAGTTATGGCGTACAGTGAGTGTTGCTCGGTTGCGATTAGTGAAGTCCAGTGTTCCATATTCTAGCGTGTTAAGTGGAAGGAAGAAACGACTGCTTTGCATGTGTTACATTCCACGTGTGAAGCATTGGGACATACTGCTATGCGATATAATGGACTATTTCTAAGAACAAGTATTTTTTTAAATTTTTTTTAGTTATTTTGATGATAATTTATTAAGGATAATATACAGAACATTATTAGGTGAACAAAAGCAGTCTATTGCGATGCTAGTTTTTAATATAATTCATTTTAGAAAAGTTTTGTTTGCAAATGATGTATGTGGAGCCAAACATTGTCATTAAATACGAAACAAATAGTCGCAATTTGGAAAAAAAAATCCTCAGTCAATGATTTAAATCGCTCCCAACTTCTCTCTTAGGAACAGTTAATGTTCCTAAAATTTTGTAGAGCATTTGCAGTTCGAGTAGAACTTCTGGAAACGATATGAAAGTGATAGAGTACTTCCTGCGTTTAGAAGCTGACATTCTGTTTATGTTTGGTTGCAAATAGTACAATGGCTACTAAACAAAATAAATTATTGAAGACCTAAAAAATTCCACTTTTGAATGTAGATTTCACCCAGACTTTTTCATTTATTAACTCATGCTTTATTTAAGGTATTATTATATATGTGTGCGGGAATAGTAATTCACAATGTGAACATTCGTTTTATATGGAGTTTATCTGTATGTATATATGACAGTATATATGACTCACCAACATTTCTCCATCTTGATTGCAATAGGGGAAACGAGTTCTGACGTCATTATCCCGCAAATGCTACTTTTGGACGTACTCTTTCTAGAGGAAGGGGAGAAGAGTTATTTTCATATATTTTATATTGGACAACAGATACACACTTGAATACATGCTACCTTTCAGCAGGGCATGTAGACGAAGGTTAAAGTTATTACAATTATTGAGAGGAAAGAACGAAGTCTGTATTAAAAACACGGTAGTATAGCATGAAAATCCATAGTTTATGCGTAATGTTAGCCCTCGGCAGTTCGATAATTAATATAAGATGCGTTCAACTTCTAAAGCCTCCGATTGTTTTTCTCAGTACTAAGCGCAGGCAGAAACATACGTTTGGCTTAAAATACACTGGCCCTCTTTAGAATGCGAGATAGGTGCACAAAATCCTAGTGGATGCTGTTAGAGTGAGGAGTATTTTTAAAACTTAAGATGGCTTTCTCATTAAAAGAACAGCGAGAAATCATTCGTTTCCTTCACTTACGTGGTGTGACACCGAGGGATTTTCTCACCTATTGAATGAAACATCTGGTGATGCTGCCATGAATGTGAAAAATGTACCTGAGTGGACATGACTGTCTACAGACGGCCGAACGTTGTGTAATCTCGATCTCGCACCAGCCGGTCAGACATGGTTCTCTGGAACAATTAATTGTATTGGAAGATAGCCGGTTAACGTGGAAGTGCCATTCTAGCATTGCAAGAAAAACGTCCAGAAAAGACTGCACAACGCGTTCTTTCACCAAGAATTCACCGACCATCGGACGAACCTGATGCAGGAGTTTCGTCGAAAAAGCAACTTTTAAATGTATTCTCATACTCCCTTCTCACTTGATCTGTCGCCTATGGAGGAATTTTCCTGGGTGTCAAATCACAAAAGTGAAGAAAACGATGATTATTCACTGTTCTTGTAATGAGAGAATATCATTTTAAAAACAAAAGCACTGCTCACTTTAACTGCAGCCATTAAGATTTGTGCGGCAATAGCGTCTCTGCCAAAAAGTATTAGCCAACCAGCATATTTCTGCGTGGTCCAAGTTCCGAGGAAAAAAATATGTGTTCCATTCATATGACTTTCTCTGCTTCTCGGTAACAAATTATTATTAAACATCTTACTTCTCTATCTACTGCATGCTAATAGAGATCAATTTTTAAAGAAATGGTCTAATTGGTTGGTTTCTGCTAAGTAGAAGGAAAAATAAAAGAATGCACAATGCTAGTCAAAATCTTTTAAAATCTGTTTGCCATGTGGTTGAAATTCGTTAGCTTTTGTTTATCTCTTATAACCGTAAGAGGTATGTAAAATTCAGCAAAATTCTTCAGTATAAGCAGGTCTTCAGAGGCTATTCCCAGAATATATATTTTATTTGTAATGTAAATATATTTAATATAACGCAAAATCGTTAGAGCCATTTTTCAGGAAATCAACATTTTCGACATTTTTTCCATGTAAAGGATAGTTTGGGGTGCGGGATTTTCTTCAACATCTTCGTGTCGCATCCTTGTAAAATACCACGTTTAGTATTTTACCAACTCTTTTTTGAGTTATCGTGTTTATAGACACGAACACACACGGATCGTTTTTTAAAATGCTTTTTATAAAGGGGACCTAAAACGTTTATTTCTGGTGAAATTTTTGTGTCAAATTTTTGATGAATGCAATACCTTCTCTATACACTTTGTACATAATAAGTGTAGAGGAAGTAAAACTCATAAACCTTAGAACTTGAATGCACCTCGTATTTTAATGGTTAGAATTATGCTCGGGAAAAAGAAGTTGTTAGGTTTGTAGAGGGCTACCTATATTAATAGGTTCGTCCCATTATGAATCACATTTTAACCACGCTAGTATACATTTTATGGTTACCTTTAACATCATTCTATTGTTTAGTATTTTCTACAAGAGGTGCAGAAGTGAATTAAAGCGTTATATAATTGTTATAGTGTTAATTTTAAATGTATTTATTATTTATTTAAATATGTTGCATAGAGTATAACGCTAGAGCCTTTTACTTGTATTGAACATATTTATAAAAAAATAACGTTTATATACGTGTATTCCTACAAACTGATGATTTTTACAACTTTATTTGTTGTGGTAAATTTAATAGATTACGATACATTCAAAGGATAAGTTTGCGTTTAAAATGCTGTGAACATGGCCTCCTCAAGTTCTGGAAGGCAAGTGTCGACTGTTGACGAAAGCGTGGTATGTAGGGGTGAACGTCCCCGTTAAGAAGGAAGGCAGAATACCGGTGCATTGGTTTGGATTACAGAGTGTATATTCAGTGTGAGACCAACCCTTACTTCGTTTGTTCAAGCTGTTTTTCTCCTCCTCCCTGCCTCGATTCGCGAGCAAGAAGCGGGCGTTTCGTTTGAATAACGCTGCTCCTGCTGAGGGTGGCTTGCCCGTTGAACTCCTGTACTGCCTAGGCTATCAACTTCCGTCATGTCCTATTGATGCATTTGCTATCAGTTTCTCTCTCCATACACAACCTTGTAATTTACTGGTTTTTATTTTCTCTACACGTACTATGTACATAGGCATTTGCTTTCCACCCAAAAATTCGATACCGAGATTTCACAGGAAATAAATGCTTTAGGGTCCTTTGTATCCAAAAAATATATATTTTTTCAGAAAAAAGGTTCATGTGTGTGCGCACGTTCGTGTGTTCGTTCAAAAACGAACAGTCGGTAAAATACCGAACTTGGTATTTCAATTTAGTATCTTCCAGAGATGCGACACGAAGATTTTTAGAAAATTCACCCTAACCCAAAATTTCGAAAATTTTTATTTTCTTAAAAATGGATCTAACTATCTTGATTAAAATAACGCCTATTGATATGGTAAATAGAATGTATATCTTGAATTTTATGGTACAGCCTCTAAAGATCTCTTTGTTCTGGATTAATGTTGCTGAATTTTGTGTAACTGGTAAACCGTAAGAAAAAGACAAACACTTACTACACAAAAAACGTAGATCACGTTAAAACACACAATTTGTGTCATATACGTTTCTTCATTAAGTTGACCATTTCTGAGATATTCCTTGTGATTTGTTTCAGATTTAAAATTCCTGAATTTTTTTCAAACGCAAAATCCAGCATAGGAGAGGATCTCATCCACATGGCAACCGGCTTTTAAATGATTTGGCTATCGTTTTAGCCTAGTGTATTCCCTTATCTTCCTTCTACTTACAATGAAGCAAGTAATTAAGACAATTTCTGCTAATGTTTATATCGAGCGTCATAAAGTAGATAGAAGAACGTGCTTCATAACAATAATTTGTTTCTTCGATGTAGAGAAAGTAATGTGAATGAAACACATCAAACTTTTTGTCAGTCATTAAATATTAGCGTAGAAGATTCCCAATAAAATTGACCACGGCTTTCTGGCTTCAATTTAGTAGCTTCTTTAATCATCAACAGAGCTCGGTTTTGGGCTCCGTATCGCTTTATACCGCTAACACACAGAATAGTTAGCGGTATAAAGAGAGGATAGTGGGTAGGGGTTTGTAGCGTAAACATACACACATTCAGGTATAATCTGTTCTAAAAGCAGTTCATTCATGTATCATTATATGCATGTAAACAACAAAACAAATGTTTCATAATATAGTTGGTAAATTAAAACGCCTTATACTTTTACATAAAGCTTAACTCAAAAAATTCAGGATAATAATGTGCAGAGCTTTGAAAGGAAAATGGATAAATCAACCAAATTCACTCCGAATTCTTTGCAGTGAATTACAACATAAATTGTTACTCTATTGAAAGAAAAGGGCTTCCTAATGTCACTGAAAATATCATCAAAATTCGAATCATTCACAAGTTTGTGCAATGTCAATCGCCTATCCTTTCGTATTTTCGACATTTTTCAATCTGCACTCTCTTTCAGAGTTCACTGGTTTGTCTTCTAGCAGGAACCGAATGATGCCAGGAAGTGAGCAATTCTATATAGTGCAACGCGTTTCGAAACGGGCTATAGAGACCTCGCCTACTCCATCACGTCATAGTTATACTCTATGTGCACCTAACATCAATCCGGCAATTTCGTGACCAAGGACCGAGCTCTAGTCATCAATCCTTGTATTAGTTTGCAGTGATTCTCCATTCTTGCCTTCCTCTTTAAGGGAACACAGAGGTTTTATTAGTTTTTTGAAGCGATTTTTATAAAAAAATGTTACTTTTTTATTTTTGGTGCAAAAAATATAGCATACTTGACCGAGCCAGGTAGCTCAAGCGATTCGTCTGGAACTGACACTCAGGAGATCGTGGGCTTCATTCTCCGACTGACCCATGGAAACTTTTCGGGACTTTTACCGGATCACAAGGTGAATGATGGGGAGATTTTTCATTCCCTCCGTTCTATCTGGTCTTTTTCAGGATTGTGTCGACGAAGAATGCATGGTGGCGCCCATTCGTGTTGGTAAATGCGCTTTGGAAATACAGCTATCAGCAGTGGGATTGTTTTGGAGACGTCTGTAGGACCCAGATTTTAGGGCGCGGGCTCGCAGCGCTTACCGCGTCGAGATGAAGAACTGCTTGGACTGTGTAATGGATCCATTACGGTGGCTCCTTATCCGTAATGGTCCGGTTTCGCCGCCCGTCGACAATACTCTCATATCAACCCACCCTCTCATACATGGCTGCAGGCTGGAACCCTTCGGGATGTATAGACCGACCGACCCACCATCCTACCTAGCTTTAAATTATATATATTTAACACTTGAGTTTCTTAGAACGGATTAGCATATATTTTGAACACTGTTAAAAAGCGTTGCGCTGGTTAAATTACTCTCTATGACAAAATTCAAAGCCATGTTTCTCAGATTCAATCTTCGTTAATTTTCCTTATTCAAAATTTATCAACTCCAAAAAAATAGAATTAGGAATCTGCCAATTTTTCACAAGGCACTTAGAATGTTTATAATGAAATTTCCAGCAGGAGTTTTCATATTAAATATACATTAATTAAAAAAAAAAGTTGTATAATCATGCATTTTTGCTTTCCACTTTGTGATATAAAACAACTATTTTAGAGACACCTATCCACTATAGGAAAATTTCAGGCATACAATATCTTACAAAGCTATTTAAAAAAATCTGATGTTTTTCATTTACACGACTTTTCCTATATGTTCTGAAAACAAAGTATTCTTATAAAAGACTATTCTTCTACCTAATTCATGCTACTCAAGATAAACATTAGCAGAAGTGTTCCTTGTAAATAGAAAGGAAATAAGTACATTAAACAGCCTAGGTGATTATCAAATGTTTTAAAGGCTGTCATTACACGATTGGCTTTGAAATTCAGTTACTTTTGTATGGCCAGGACTAAAGCAGAGTAAAAATGATGACGACTACCTGTTTGAGAAAACTATAAGTGTTTTTAAATTGAAGATAATAACAATGAATATCTCGAAAGTCGTTAACTCTACAAAAACAATATACCTATACGACATAAATTGTGTGATTCAAAGAGATTTATATTTTTTGCGCAGTACGTTTTTGTCTGTTTCTTAGGGTTTACCAGGTATACAAATGTCGTTCCGAATGAAGAGGAAATAAGGAAATGAGGAAATTGTATAAAAAAATAATATGGTAATAAAACCAATTTTGGAAATGTTTATCTTGATAAGCATGAATATATATATATATATATATATATATATATATATATATATATATATATAAAAGAATAGGCTTTTGTAAGAATCATTTGCTGCCGCATAAGTAAAGAAAATGGTACATAAGATTTTTCCCAGTTGCAGCTATGTATGTGTATGAGCCTAATATTTCATTTTAAATGCAAATAAAGATTTTAGTGCAAATTACATATTATCACTTAAAGTGAAAGAGCAGGCTATTTTATACAGAGTAAGAAGACAACTATAAAATTATACTCACAACGGCAATATTACAACTTTCCAGTAATTCATCCTGTCACTTAAAGTTTATTTTTCCTTGCCTTATACCGCATGTCAACAATACGATGTGCTTTAGTCCTCTTTTATGGACTGCTAGACTTATCAATAATAACGCCGTGGAAATAAGTATCCTGGTTAAAGTAATAATCTATTCTCTGCATTCAGTGTATTTCTGTCAAATTACTATTATTTCAAGCACTAATCCATCTGTAGATTATTATTCCTAGAAATGAGGGAGTTTTATTACTCTTTTTATACTGCAGTGTTTATAATAGCAGCACGTGCGTCATTGACCAAGCTTCAGCTTTTTATGGTCGTTGTTATTCAGAGAGAGTGAAAACTGCGTTTTTCTTACTGTATAAGCAAACTGTGTATAATGGAAAAAGAGGAAAAGAAGGAAAAATCCGTTGATTCAGTGACGTGATGAGTTTGTGAAAACTGCTTCGTGGCAACAATTATTCAAACTTTTAGAGGTTAGGGCGCTGCTTGTACAGCATTACCGCTGGTTAACGATATCAATTTGAAAAAAGCAATTATTCATGTCAAGCAGAAAACAAAACGTGGGAGTGGATGGCAATATGGACAACATTACTGAGAGTGTTGTCATTAACTTTACCGAAAGTTCACCTGATAACAAAGCTAACGTCACGAAATCAAATTCCGATACGGAAGGGTTTGTTCCATTACCAGATACTCTATAATTTTGACTAAAACATTCGTTATACATTTATTGCATTTTCCAACACTTATATTGCATATATTTTTAGGTTTACTTTTAAGTTCGCTGCACGTGCTACATAAGCCATATTTACGGCGGGAACATCAGCCAACGAATGAGAAGAGAACACGGGTGGATTACATTTAAGTATGTTCACATGCAAGGTAAGATTATAAAAGGTTTAGATATAGTTATTATTTATAAAATAATGGGGAACATTCAGCGCATACGAACTATACAGTTCAACTGCGGCTTCCACATCCGGGAGGAAGGGATGTGTGAAGGAAACTTTTAGGGAACAGGAGACTATAATGAGAAAGCATATAGACTACAGAGACCCGTAGAAGTCGCGAATGTTTCTAGCTCAAATACCTATCCCGAGCAGAGCGGGCGATGAGCAACTGTTAAGACCCGATAGTCCTCTGGTACTACGGGAAATACTCTGGGTTGGAGCAAAGATTCGCGCAATATGTCCGGAACCACCTTTCGCCACTTAAGAAGTCACCTTTAGAAACACAGCTGAAAACTAAGAGGGAAACGTAATAAAATAAAAAAGAGAAAAGAAAATCGCGGTAGAAGAGAAACCACTGCAGCATTCCACCCCATCCTGGGAAAACTATAAAAAACTCAAAGCTATTGTGGCCAGTCGGTCTCCCGAATGTAGAGCTCTGTCGCCTAAGTTAGAGCTTATTTTGTAGAAAACGTTTCTAGGAGGTGGAGAATCAGAATTGTGTTGATAAGCAAGACGGGTAAAGTGAAGGTCGTTTTCACCAGTTCTCCACTGGCAGGTATTAACTTGAAATAGCCCCGCTGAGTTTTGCTCTCTCTCCTTTTCATTCTTAATTTGTCGAGCTAAGTATGGTCTCTGTACTTTGAGTTTTTCTATTTGTCGGAAACTTTGGTACAATTTATTCATAGGGAAGTACTTTAAAAAAAAATACATATTATAATTCGACAGCTCTCTTGGGGTAATATCCGTTGAAAATCATTCTAATTATGTATATAACATAATGTGTTTCCTCTTACTTACTTCAAAGGAGACCTCTTGCCCTTTCCTGACGGATTGTTTCAAGATAAATACTTCTATAAAAACCCTAAGAGCGCCTGTGATTCGACATTAACTTGTTTTATGCCACACCGCATTTTATCTGCCTAGAGATTAGATAAATATTTTATGTTCATTAACCTCTTTATAAAAGGTATAAACCAGGAGTTCAATTTATATACTGAAAGAAGAAGTATGTTGGTATTTGCATCCGAAGTGGAGTAACATAATATTATACTGAAATCTGGAATGCCATTAATGAAATGAGTGATAAGAGGTATAGGTATATGCCAAATGTTTTCTGAGATTACCTAAAATGTGTTTAGCTTTTACTTTTTTTACCAATGTACAATGTATATGGTAGAGAAAGTATTGTATTTCATCCAAAATTCCGATGGCGAGATTTTACTGGAAATATATGTTTTTAAGTTTCCCGAATCCAAAGAAAACACTTTTAGAAAAATCCCTGTGTGCGTGGGTGTGTTTTGTGTAAGTTTTTCTGTGTGTGTGATTATGTATCGTATAGATAAAAAACTAAAAGTCGGTTAAACCCAATATTTAATATTTTAATTCTCCAAATTAAACATAATTTATAACCATTTATTATACGATATAGATAAAAATATAATTACATCTCCCAAAATATGATATCCATGCAGTTTCCAAAGATCTGACTAGAATATTTTCAAGAAAATCTTCGACCCCAAGCTACCCTTTAAAGGATCATTTTTGGAAAAGTCTGTTTTGCCAGAGCTGGCTCTAACGATTATGATTAAAATATTATTTGTTTAATATATTTTTATGTTAAATTAAATTAACTATATCTTGAATTTCCTGAAGATTTACTCTGAAATCCTGTTCCTTCTGAATGACTTTTGCGTAACTGGTAAACCATAAAAAAATAGAGAAGATCTCACTATACAAAGCTTAGATCTCGTTAAAACAGAACATTTGTCCAAGTTTGTGGAGTTTACCGTTTCCCAGATATTCCTAGTTATTGGTTCCAATTTTAAGGGGAAAATCGTTATTCATTTATCTAAGGTAAGGCAAAGAATGTCAATGCATCACATAGTGACCAGCTCTTGAAATATTTGACTATCACTGTAAATAGTGTGGTCCCTTATTCATACGGATTTACAAGGAAGTATGTAAAGGATTATTTCTGCAAATGTTTATATCGATATGCGATAAGTAGAGAGAAGAATAAGATTTTTTAAAAATAATTTGTTGCAGGATAGAGAGATTTATGTGAATGGAACTATTCAGATTTTTAAAATAAGTATTCGTTTGTAAAAATTGTGTGAAACTCCTTTGCTAAGTCTTACGTCACGCAATTAAAGGAGAACGATATCAGGGATCTTGTTTTTATTAGGTTGATATGTGATTATTCTTGTCTCATTAATGTTTTACATTGAATGTGGTAAAGCACATAGTTCTGAAATGTGTGACCCATTCATGGTCTAATGGTAAAAGAAAACAGAAAAATAATCAGGCAGCTACATTTCGTTTAACACAAAATATGCAGTAAAATCTGGCAACAACGATACTATTTTCTACGTAATTTTCAACAGATATCAGAAAGTTAGATAACAAGGCCCACATTCTTGTTGTGGTAAACATAATGCCTACTGCAAGGTAAACACAAATGGCAATTCGCTCGGAAAACTAGTCTCGAGAAGAAATTCGCTCATTATTCGATTTCTGTGGGCAAACCACAGCTCACATTCACAGACAGTTGTTGAAAGCTTATCCAGATAGCTCTATTGGTTATACGAAATAAAATATATTCGTTTGTAACTTTAATTTCTGATTATCATCTCGTATAATTAGCACCGAGCTTTAATACGCAGTAAATTTTTTTCTTATCAAAACCAACAAGTGCCAAGAATTAGCACTTGTACGTGAATCGATGACTACTGAGTATAAATCTACTTATGCCTCATCTGTAGACACTCATAATTTTAGAACATTTTAAGATATTACGCTACGAAAACCTGTAGCTTTATTAAGGTGAAATGCTTTCAAAGTGAACGTTTCCTGTTTATGTAAACATCTCTCACAATATTTAAAATTGAGAGCTCAAGCTTTTGTGGGCGTTTAAAACATATATATCAAAGATATATTATCGTGTGAATATCTATATTTCTACAGAAATTATTAATATGAATTTGTAAAGTTTTGGTAGCAGGAAGAAATATCTTTAATAACCACAGTTCCACTATAATAAAATGTCAGTTATGCACAAATTAATTATTGAAAATCTAGAGGAAAACTTTTTAGCACGAAGTATTGTTCTACAGATTAATTGCAGCATGAGTGAAAAACGTAATTTCATCAAAATGTCATTAATTCGATGAAAGCCATTGATATTACAAGAACATTTTTTGGCCTTTATTTTCCCCAAGAAGCTGGTTTAATATCCATCTTTAATAGGTAAAAATATTTTTTGTATTTATTTATACATTTCGTTTTAGTTAGTTGAACAAAACTATGGATGGATTTTCCTGTAACTTTTCACATTTTATCACAATTTGTATTTTCTCTACCAGGTACAATATGTAGCGTAACTATAGCTATCCATTGAAAATTCAATACCGAGATACCGAGATTTCACTGGAAATACATGTTTTGAGAGCCCTTGGGTAAAAGATTAGAAAAAGATCCATGTGTGAGAGAGAGAATATCATAAGTCAAAAACGAAATTTCAGCTAAATTCCAAACTAGATATAAAAGTTCAATATCTTCCAAGGATAAGAAACAAAGATTACAGGAACAACCTTACATTACAAACATGAGAATTAGAATTTTCAGTCTTCTTAAAAATTTCTCTAACAGGCTGATTAAAATACAATGTATCAAGGCATTTACATTATAAATAATATTACTATCTTGGATTTATGGGAATAGTCTCGTAATAGTCTCTAGATTCTGAATGAAATTTTTGTAACGGTAAAACCGTAAGAGAGACAGAATCTTTCTAAACAGAAAAATATCCATTTCATTAAAAGGCCCTCTTTATACCACACATATTTTGTTTGGAGTTAACCACTTCTGATGTATTCCTTGTTCTGCTTCAAAATTTCCATTAGTTATACGATTCTTAAATGAGATATCTTTATTTTGTTCATCCGGGTATGGTAAGAGAACGGAATTTCAATGCCCTCGCATACGAACCAAGTCCTAAAAGATTTGACAAACCTTTAGGCTAGCGTAATTCCTTGTTACAATATGTAGTAAAAGCATTTCTACTAATTCTACTAATGTTTATGAAATAGAAGAATATGCTTTTGGAAGAATAGTTTGTTGGAGAGTAATAGAGGAATTCCTGTGAATTTTTATATATGCCGTTTTATAAAATACCGTTAACAAATCTCTTAGCGAGATAAGACATAAAACATTTATTTACTTTTCAGGATACTATAAATATATGCCGGTAAAAGTTTAAATTAGAATGTTATTTGTAGTAGTTGGTACACCTCAAACTTTACTGAAATCAAAAATAAAAAAAACGTGATAGTAATAGATCAACATTAATAGGACTGTTTAGGTGGATGAATATTAAACACAATTCCGGAGCAGTTACTATCTGCAACAGATGTCGTCGGCATGGATCCTAAGACGTTATGTAAAAGTGTCTGAAAGATTTAGAATGAGAGCGAATGAATATCGAAAACATTGCAATTGTTTGTGTAGTTGTACTTTTGAATATAAACAAATGCATTTTAAGTGAATTCGCAATTAAAAATTTCTACCTGAAAACCGATATTGACACAAGTGAATCAATGAACTTATGGTAACCATCGCGTTACGAGCAACAAATTCAAGTGACTAAAGCACTCGTAAAATACTTTTTACTTAGAGATATGTTTCAGAGTGTAGTGTGTGGCTTGGATTTGTTTCGTATACTATTTTTTTTTTCTTTCCATTTAGCATATAAATCCCGGATAAGATAGCGCAATATCACGACAGAGACAAAAAGAGAAATAAACACTGGGTGTTCAGCTGGAGCAGAACAGGTTTCACAGTTCTTAGCCAGCCGGCAGTGCTGCTTGCTGCGTCCGCTAACAACAGGTCCGTAGTAAATATTGTTTGCGTAAATTATTTATAACAAAGAAAGGCAGGTGAACACTAAAACATAAAAGTAGTTACATATATTATATCAAGCCAGGAGATGCTGGAAGTGTCTTCCTTCGTTATTTAAGGTTTTCTGGATCTTAGATATTTCCTCTCAGAAATGCCAGCAGTTTCTCGACAGATTTCTGTAAAGTGTGTGAAAGTTTGTGTATTTATATAGCAAACTATCGCTTTTAATCTTTTCAGGATTTAAATCGGGGAACGCGGGGGCCTCTCGGATATTCTATACTGACGTATAAATCATAAATGAATGCATTTAGCGAAATGCAATACGGGTACCTGAATAGACATCGAGCCAGGTTGCTCAGGCATTTCGTCTAGGACTAGCATTCGGGAGGTCGTGGGATCCAGTCTCATGGGCGACCTCTCTAACCCATGGGGTTTTCGGGGTTTTCCCGAGTCACCAGGCGAATTCTCGCGAGGTTTCTTCATTCCCCAGATCTTCCTGTCCCTTCATTTCGTCTTCATGATATTTCAATCGTTCTCTTTCAAAATTTAAAGTGTCAATAAGACTACAGTGGCGACGTCTTTCCGTGGTGTGACTGCACTTTGGCAATACAGCTCTCGGCGACGATGTGGCGCTGGAGTCATCAGCAGGACTTGGGGCGTTAAGTCAGGCCCAGGGCGCAGACTCTTAGGAATCCCCGCTTTAAGATGAACTGTTTGGAATAATTTTAGGACCCACCACGATAGCTCTTCGCCGCAGGAATATACCAATCAACGAACCTGAAATTAGCCATTCCCCTTAATAAGCTCTTTATTGCTTCGTATACCATGTTTATAAGAGTTCAATGCACACTGTAGACTCATGCTTCGCCGCCGGCCGACTAAGAGCCGTGGAACCTCTTCTGCTCTATTTTATACTCTAGTGACTACTATTCTTATTATGTATAATGTATCCCAATTGACTAAATACACTTTAGAGATGGGATATATATGTGTGTGTGTGTGTGTGCGTGCGTTTTTCTATATAAGATTCTTCCTTATTTTCTTCATGGCTAATGCCATTATATCTTTCTTTAACTTAAAATCTGCCCTCCACTATTTCTCTCTTACCAATTTTTTGTTCTAATTTTTTATGCTACCATTCCGGAATTATTAAATGCCAAGATTTCTATCTGTAGGATGCCTCACCTTTTATTCCAAAACTCTCATTTCCTACTTCTGTCTCTCTCTCCCTCTCTTTCTCTCAGTATCCTTCTCTCCTACCATATTCCAATATATAATATAGATAAAAAGAATGAGAAGCGATAACGTAATTGAGACCATCTACAGGTGAAATACTCCGGCAGACAGCAAAATAATTTACTTACGCAATAAATTGGGTCTATCTGTTGGTCTTTTGGCATTCACTAGCCCGTATGTACAATGTGCCTAGTGGATAGAGAAGATTGTGTTGCATTAAAAAATTCGATAGTGATATTTCATCGGAAATGCGTGTTTTGGGACCCCTGAATTTAAAAAAAAAAAACATTTTTATAAAATAACCGTGTGTGTATGTGTGTGTGTGTCTGTGAGCAGCATAGCTCAAAAACTAGTTAAATACTTGTTATGTAAATTCAGTATCTTCCAAGCATGCGACACGAAGATTTTCAAGAAAATCCTCCTTTCCAACTACGCTTTTCATGGGAAAACATTCGAACATTTGTTTTTCTCAAAAGTGGCTCTAACGATTTAAATAAAATCTCCTATTTTTAAGATGTTTACATGACAAATAAATTGTACATCTTAAATTTTCTGGGAATAACCTCTAAAGACCTCTTTATTCTGGATGATTTTTTTAAATTTTGCATAACTGGTAAATTGTAAAAGATAGACCAAAACTTGCCGCACAAAAAATGTAGATCTTCTTAAAACACATTATTCATGTCATTTACGCCTTTTTTGTAGAACTGGCCATTTCTGAAATATTACTTGTTACTGGTTTCAGCTTTCAATTACTTATACTTTTCTTAAACGGGACCATAAAGCAAACCGATTGTTTCACATAGCGACGGTCTTTAAATGATTTGACTATCGCTTTAGGTACTCTATTCTCTTATTTCCCTTCTACTTAAAAAGGATGCAAGTAATAAGATCAATTTTGCTAATATTTATCTCGTTTAGCAAGCTTTATATAATCTTTTGTAACAATTGGTTGTATTTGAAACAGTCAGTGAAAGTTATGTGAATGGAACACATCAGATTGTTTTATTGTCTCATTTGTATAATCCCCTTTGATTCCCCGTTTTGATCACATCAGGGGCTTTGACATGTAAAAAAATCTTGTCTGTACTTTCTTTGAACGTTGGTTCCCCCCTCCCCTTTTTAATCATTTGTTTTCAGACTCTCTTGGGGTTAGAGATTTACTCTGGTTAAAGAAAAATACCTTCCCCAGCGGAGAACTGAAACCGGCACCTGCGGCTGAGAAGCCAGCTTGCTGAACATTCAACCAATTCATGTTTATCTTGTGGTATAAATCTGCTGAAGAATTCACAACATAAAATAGACAAACGAAAGGGATAAAATAGATGCATTTCGTTATTTCCATCGATTCGCGTTCAGCATAGGATGGGATTAGGCACTGTTAAAGCAACAGGAAGGGTAAAGTGAGTGAGACAAAGTAAGAACAGAAGAGGGGATGGGGTGTGAGAAGACAGGAGGGGGATAGAAAAAAAAAAAAAAAAAAAAAAGAGGAAAACAGAAAGAGCGAGAAGAGACCGAAACTCAATTTTGTGAAATGGTTGGAGCGTCTCAAGCAGAAAAGATCAAAGCGATACTAAAGCTGGCATAACACGTGCAGCTACAGGCATCAGTCAGACAATTTCACCCGGGAGATGAAGTGCTAATAAGTTGGGCGGGGGAGGCACCCGTCGCCCTAAGGGGTAATCGCCCCACACTTCCTACGAATGAAAATAAGGGCGAGGAGTGGGACATCTGAAAAAATCCCTTGTTTCAAATTAAATCAACAGAAATGTTTTGATTTCCCCAACCGGAGTTTTACATCCCACACTCATGACGTCACAGGGCTCAAACGGAATCAACAGAAACAATGCAATAGATTGTCGTGGGCGTAAATTAATAAAGTATACAAGGACAATATTTTAAGGGTCATCGAAGAGTATAACGGAATCTACAGGATGTTTTGGAATATGGTACTTGGTCCTCTTGTAATACACTATAATTTGTTACAAATCAATAAATGATTTCCTAATACAGAATTCCTGGATTCGATTTTCAGCCAGGAATTTTTCTGTGATTAGAATTATTTCCTACCCTTCGCAGAAGTATGAAATTCATGCAATTTAGCATTAACAAATAAATCCCAGAAAATTTGTATTTGACATCAATACTGTGTTTTAAGGGATTGAACCTATAAAAATAGGCCCAAATTCTTGGAAATATTCACATTTGGATTTTATAACATTAACATACTCTGAACCTTGTAGATTAACATGTAGAAGTTATTTTCAGATACGCGAAATTTAAACACCTATCGCGTGAGCTTCTAAATCGGAGTTTTAATGGTAAAAGATGGCACTTCAAATATTAAAAGACATGTTTATCTTAATACATTCTCCAACGCATATAAATCTTTAAAAAGCTCCATGCATTGCGCATTTCAATCAATCAGTTTGATTTTTCTATCTGGGAAACATAGAATGATGATAAATAAAAATTATCAAATCAATTTTCTAAGTAAGTAAAATAATTTGTATCAACAAGATTAATTACTGCATGAAATATTGTAAAAATATGAACGAATAATTTGTCATACCTTCCTGTAGTAGTATTTATTTAATTTTAAGCTCATCCAATAGTATCTTTGAAGTGATATTCCTGGAATGTAAATTTGGGTTTTGTTACAAAATTGAAGCGCAAGGAGCTTTTTGGTAGAGTAGTTAAATATACTTCTCAAAAAAATAATTAAAGCATTACTATCAAAATTTCAGTATGGCTGCAGATAACAATAAATGTATGTACTAAAAACTGAACGTAATTGCTTAAAATAACATTGAATTTAAAATGTTTATAGTTTGGTTGTGTGTAGTAAGTTTATATCTGTTTGTTACCAGTTACAAAAAGGTTCAAATGAAGAAGACTTGAGAGGTATTCGCTTGAAATTTGATATACAACGCCACAACAACAACAATAACAACTTATATTTCCACGAAATATTAACGCCAAAAGCTATTTCTCCCGGTATGATCAGAAGTTATGGCCAGTTCAGATGAAATATTCCTCTTATAGTTTTTATCTCAATGTTCAAATACATTTTACCTCCATAATACTAAATAAACAGATATTACATATAAGACAGACCGAGCCAGGTGGCTCAGGCGTTTCGTCGAGGACTGGCATTAGGAAGGTCATGGGATCGGTTCCCCACTGTCGACCACTCTGACCCATGGGTTTCCCGGGAGATTTTCCCGGGTTACTCAGCGAATGCTGGGAAAGATTCTTCATTCCCTCGAATTTCCTATCCCTGAATTTCATCTTCATTTCATTTTAACCGGTCATTTTCAGGATTAAAGGTGTCAATGAAGACTACGGCAGAGGCACTATTCCGTAAAGGC
The DNA here is from genome assembly GCA_030762935.1 of Hymenopus coronatus. Classification (NCBI taxonomy): domain Eukaryota; kingdom Metazoa; phylum Arthropoda; class Insecta; order Mantodea; family Hymenopodidae; genus Hymenopus; species Hymenopus coronatus. The sequence goes on from CM060892.1 coordinate 157,884,644, forward strand.
GACTGCGCTCTGGAAATACATCTCTCGGCAGCTGGCCTACAGACTCAGGAGGTCAATCCTAGATTGAGCCACGGGCTCATGGCGCACCCTGCGTCGAGATGAACAATCCCTGTAAGCTGTTGGGGCTCTCTCCCTGTCGGGATGTCGACCACCCTCTGAATTACACTCATCTCATCCCTCCATCAGGAGTCTGACGTACAATAAGTCTACGCCTGCAGTGTGAAATATCCCACCGTAACGCACACCACATATACAAGCAGTATATGAGGTAGAATGGTAATTTTGAAAAAAACTGCTCTGACATTAATTGTTTCTTCTTTTTCTTCTTCTACAACATAGTTTAGGCTATTAGCCTGTTCTCACTCCGAAGTCTTGCTCCTTCCATCTTTTTCTCGGATATGCCGGTTTTCTTTGTCCTTGTGGCGGGTAAGTGTATGCACTTTTTGCAAATCTATTTTATTATTTATCTATTTAATTATTTATTTTATTGTATTAATCTTGTATTAATTACTAATACACAAAACTCACTACTACACACTACAGACTATGGAAATTTATCACCCCTATGGAAATTTCAGATTTTTATTTTAATATTTGAATATAATTGTTGTAACAATTTTTCTCCTATCTAATAAATTATGACCTTGATGGGCAATTTAAAAATACCAGGATGTTAAGTAATTCTCTCACAATTGTGCTGAAAATCTCAATAAGATTGGTTACAAACTAAATCGTGTGGCACACTTTAATGCGAACATTGTAAGAAAAACCAAATTCGAGAAAAATACATTGAATTAAAAAAAAAAAAAAGAAAACAAGGAGAAAAACAAAAAGTATCTTAAATATCTTAATCGATATTTAAGTTAAACAATTTTCTTCCAGGATGTGACCAGAAGATATTCAATTTGAAGAAAAAAAATCTGATATGTTCCATTCATATGACTTTCTCTACAAATCAATGTTACAAATGAGTTTTCCTTTGTCTACATCGTGGTAATACAGTATTACTGGCTTTAATTACAAGGGATATAAGGCAATTCACAAGCTAAAACGATAGTCAAATCTTATAAAAAGCCGGGTGTTATGTGAAACAATAGAAATTCGATTCGCTTCGTATGACTAGAAATAAAACAAAAGAGTGATGAAACGAAAGATGGCCTCCCGTTAAGAAAAGTTTAAATAGCTTAAAACTGAAACTCATAACAAGGAATATCTCGGAAAGGATTAACTCAACAAAAAATGTATATTACATAAATTGTGTGTTTTAACGAGAGCTACATTTTTTTGTACAGTAAGTTTTTGTCTGTCTTATACGGTTATGTAAAATTTGTCAAAAATGAAGATGTCTTCAGAGGCTATTCCCAGAAAATTCAAGATATTCATATTATTTGTAATGTGCATATCTTTGATATCGGTATTTTAATCAAAATATATAGAGCTATCCTTGAGAAAAACAAAGTTTTCAAAAAATATTCTACGTATTAATTAGTTTGAGCTTGAGAATCTTCGTGTTTCATCCTTGGAAGACATTAAACTTAAACACCAATTTTGGTATTTAACAGTTTACATCTTAGCTATCATAGACATACACGGAATTTTTCTAAAACTGTTTTTTTAATAACTCAAGGATCACAAACTTATATTTCCAGTGAAATCTGGATATCGAATTTTTGGGTTGAATAAAAAAATTCGCTGCCTACTATTTGCACAGCACTTGTAAAAAAAAGTAAAAACTTATTTTACAGAAAGATATATTTATATATGTTTTTGAAGCATACAATTAATGCCAATTAGTCCTTTTGTGGAGTTAGCCATTTCCAAGATTTTCCTTATTAATGGCTTCAATTAAAACGTCTTTTATCAAGTGGAATTTACCTACAAAGAAACATAAAATAAAATAGTTCTGCTAATGTCTATCTAACGTGAAATACATAGAAAAATATGCTTTTTTAAGAATAGTTTGTTACAGAATAAAGTAAGTCGTGTGAATGTAACACATCAGCTTAATTTTTAAGTGCGAGGTGTTTTAATTTTCTCTAGCACGCAAGTACAATGTACATAGTGCAGAGATTATTTTATTTCACACAAATTCAGACATCGAGATCTTACCGAAATACCTGTTTTGGGACCTCCCTGAATAAAAAAAAACATTTTAGAAAAAGGTCTGTGAGTGTGTCTGTGTGTGCGTGTTGGTAGAATAGCTCAAAATCAAAAAGTCCATTAAGTACCAATCTTGGTATTTAAGATCGGTACCTTCTAAGGCTGCGACACGAAGATTTTCAAGGAAATCACCCCACTCGCAACTACACTTAACATGCAAGGTTTTTTGAAAATTTTGATTTACTGAAAAATAGCTCTAACGATTTTGATTAAAATGCCACATATTCATGATATTTTAATGATAAGCAAAATCTATATCTGGAATTTTCTGGAAATAGCCTGTGAAGACATCTTCATTCTGAATGACTTCTGAATAACTTTTGTAAAACTAGTAAACCGTAAGAGATAGAGAAAGCTTACTACATAACAATTTAGATATCGTTAAAACACACAATTAATGTTGAAATACATGTTTTCGTAGAGTTAACCGTTTTCAATATATTTTGAGTTATTTGTTTAAGTTTTAAGGTATTTAAGCTTCCCTCAAACGGGAAGTATCTTTCTTTTCGCCTCTCTTTTATTTACTCCTAGCAAGCTAAGGTAACTGAATTTCAATTGTTTCACATTGTTTAAATTGTTTAAAATATTTCACTATCACTCTGTGCATTCCTTATTTTCCTTTTATTTATAAAGAAGCAAGTAATAAGAAAATATAAATAAAATATAAGAATAATCTTTTCTAAGAAAAGTAAATTTGCGGCATAGCTAGATAGAGCTATGTGAAAGGAATGTGTCCGATTTTTTTCTGGTGATGTAATGGAAAGAGTATGGAAATTTAAATCAACTAAATATAGACTAACTTCATTGTTTACTGTTCATTCTATCCCAGTTTCGTATACATACACGCTGCCGCTATAAACAAAATATGCCTGCCAATAACAACCAAAAATTGAAATGAGAGTGCTTCAGTCCTCTGAATCCGTCCGGTATTTATTAAACGTGTACATTTTCGTGCGAATTAACGTGAAGCAGATGCAGAAATATGTATTAAAGTACCATGAGTTTCTCTACCCATTATTATTATGTTATTCATAAGAAGCTATTTTTGTTATTAATTATATTGTTTATTCAAACACAGCTTTATATATGTAATAAAACCAAAAGCTTAAATGATACTTGCAAGTACATATCTAGTTAACATTGGTCGAAAATGACATTTGCGGAGGTGTTTTAATTGTATATTTCACTGTAGACAAACGTAAATGGTGAAATTCATTGGGTTTCAGCGATAGTCACATCTTTTAAGACTGATTTCTATGTGATCTCATTGAGGTTTAGCTCGCTTTGATTTACCGGCATAAAGAAAAACAAATAACCACTTTCCATTTGAGAAAAATATAAGTATTATAAAATCGGAACCAATAACAAGGAATAATTAGAAAATGGGTAACTGCACAAGAAATTGCATTTGACGCGAGTTGTAAATTTTAATGAGATCTACTATTTCTCTATTTGTTACAGTTTTTCCAGTTATGAAAAGCTCATTCAGATACAAGAGGTCTTCAGAAACTATTCCCAAAAATATCAAGATAGGTGTACATTTTATTAATATAGAAATGCCTTAAATATAGACTACTTTTCAAAACCTAGGAATCATTTTTTTTAGAAAATATAAATTTAGATCGTGTAAAGAGTTGTTTGGGATAAAGACATTTTCTGGAAAATGTAGTGTCATATCCTTGAAAGATGCTGAACATAAATATCAAGTTTGGTACTTAACGGACTGTTTTTTATTTAGTTATGTTGTTCACGGACACACGTGCGCGCAGACTTTTCTACAAATCGGATGTGTTCTATACACATGACTTTGTGTATATGTGTTCTGCAAACAAACCATTCCTATAAAAGATTGTTATATATGTCAATGTAATCGAGATAAACATTAGCAGAACTTCTCTTATTACTTGTTTTCTTGTAACTAGAAGGGATATAAGTTGATACATTAGGCTAAAGCGATATTCAAACTTGTTATAAGCTGATCACTAAGTGAACATTTGAAGTTTATTGAGTGGCCATGCGTAAAATGAAAGAGAGATTAAATAAAAATGATTTCCCGTTTGAGAAAAGTTTAAGTAGTTTAAAATTTAAACAATAAGGAATATCTCGGAAACTCCCAGAAAATTTAAGATATATATTTTATTTTTCATGTAAATATCTGTAATATGCGGGATTTTAATAAAACCCTTAACAGCCATTTTTGTGAAAAATAAAATTTTAAAAAATATTCAATATAAAGTATAGTTTGAGGTGCGGCATGATATTATTGAAAGTCTTTGTGTTGCATCCTTGAAAGATACTTAACTGAAATCAATTGGTATTTAACCGTATTTTCATTATTGATCTATGCTCTCGACAAACATATATATCTACAGAGATATTTTTCTAAAAATGCTATTTTTTATTCAGGGGATATCAAACATATTTTTCCAGTGAAATCTCGGTATTGAACGTGCATAGGATCTAAGTGTAGAGAACGTAAAAATACTTATTTTGGACTCAGGGGACCCTGAAACCTGTATTTTCAGTGTGATTTGAACATTTGTAGGAATAGTTTTTAATAGAATGAATAGAGAAAGTCATGTGGATGTAGTAAATTAAATAGTTTGTTCCATTATGTATATAATTTTGTATCTTCCTATATAATGGAGATGGGATAATATGGGATAAAGGTTTTCTGTCGCGGTACGTAGTTAAAATTATAAACGAAAGGAGAAAGCACGAAAAGAAAGTCGGGAGGTTTTTCATTGCTGTTAAGACTGAAGGAAATGGGTGGGATTGGAAAAGGGAGGGGGGTTGCTCAAAGTATTATTGTAAAAAATTGCGATAGAAAGTAAGGAGGAAGTAAGACAACTTGATGTGACGCTGTGTTTGTGCGAGGGAATAGCAGAATAGATGGGTCTCAAATAAATCAGGATTTTTTTAAAACTAATCACAGCAAGGCGTCACTCCGAGAAAGAAGTGGCGCTGGGGAAGCCATCTGCCTTGATTAGAGAGTTGTCTCTTGCCCCACCCACTTGTCGCCCCCCACAAAAATTACGACTTGGGCGTTGCGGGTGGTGTTAGGACGAGTCGACAAGAAGTACTTCGCTCCATACACGGCGATAAAATATTGTCTGCAAAAGAGTGTGACATATGTGTCCCGCCGATGTGTACAAAATCTTTAAGTTTGGTGAAAAACTTGGCCGTCGAATTCGTTACAAATTTTCTTCCGAGTTAAGCAACAAGTAGCACCATCTATTTGATAGAAAGTGTGATCATTAACTCTCTATTTCACTTGGCAACAAACAACATCAGTGAATATCCTGATAATTTAAGATCGTTTTGTTGTTATTTTCATATTAAACAAGCTATTACCAGACGGCGCCGTGGGTGAGTGGTTAGACCGCTCGCCTCCCATTTAGGCTGTCCGCGTTCGATCACAAGTGCCCGCATTTGGGATTCGTGGTGGACGAAGCGGCGTCAGGGCGGGTTTTCTCCGGGTCCTCCGGTTTCCGCTGCCCCTCATTCCACCAATTGCTCCATCATTCATATCATTCACTTCCTCATGTTCCTGACAGGCTCTCCATTCTGTGGTTCCGTTGGCATTGTCTTGTAAGTCCTAGGAAGTGTCAGTCCTGCAAATACGGGAAGAGTAAGTCGATTACGAAACGAAACAATATAATGTAAGTATCTCTAGCATTTTCATACAATGCTTACAAGCAGATGCCTAGGGGTCAGAAGCCAGTCGGGGAGCTAACAGCACGAAATCAGAGAATGAAGAACCTGGAACAAGTAGTCGGAGCTTAGCCCAGACATGAGCGTGAATGTGAAGAACAAGCGAAATGGATGATAGAAAAGGTGATGATGGAGCAATTGGTGGAATGAGTGGCGGGCGAAACCCGGAGAAAGCTCGCTCAGACGTCGCTTTATCCACCACAGATCCCACATGCGGGCGCTTGGGATCGAACCCGAGCAACCACACAGCCACGGCGCCTCCGAAAGTATTGTACTGTATTCCACCCAAAAATGCTATACCGAGATTTCATCGGAAATACATGATTTGAGGATCCCTAAATAAAAAAGCTTCCCTTCCTTTTACATAGATTGCATATACGTGATAGAGAAAGTAAACATTTTTTTTTAATTTTAAAATTCACAAATTTTTGAACAGCTGGTTTACCTGAAACTTTTCAGATTCATATCAGATAAACAATGGTCTTTTAAATTCAAAGATAAATTTTATATGTGTTGAAAAGTTTTAAATATATATATATATATATATATATATATATATATATATACATTTTCAATTTAGATTTTTTTTTCTCTTGAAAACAAATATTTTAATATTTAGATGCTGGGAATCCTTTTTATTTACTATGAAAAAAAAAAACACCGACAAATTTTAAAAGATTGGACTAAGAATATACCTTTTCTTCCCTACGTGTTTTTGCACCTCAATTAGAGTTGAAGAACACAGGGCTAGTTTTATAAAGGGATAGCGGTACTTGTTTTTTTGATATATGTTTGTGAGCGATCAGAAAAAATATAGATTGAGCTTCCGAGATGAGATTCTTAAGTCCTGTAGTAAGAGTGACTCTTATATACTGAAGTCAACAAATTAAGAAGGACTTAAATATATTTAATATTGTAGATAGAATAACTTTATGGCAGATTAATTATTATTTGAACACATAACTCTAGACTGGCAACTGTTTTAATTAACTACTGCGTGTTTAATATGTACTTACTTCCGTCTTAAAGCACTGTACATATATTTATAGATACATTTGGTTTAGAATTATAGTATTAGATACTTTCTCTATTGAAATTACATGTTTAATTCACACATTTTAAAATCTAAAAGTTCTTGTTTTAAATATAAAATATTTGCAACCAGCCATGCATATACGATGGACTTAAAAGTTTTCTTCTCTAGGCATTTAATTTGTTGTGGCAGTTTATTATATATAGTTTGAAACCTAAATACATATTGTTAGCTTCATATTTCTAGGCTTTCAGAGGATTTGTGTGTTGAACTAAAATACCTAGTTCAATAAAGAGTAGTCCGCAAGGAGTTGTACGATAGAATTGTTTTTAGTTGTCCTGATAGTTTTCTTTTATAGCAGGAAGAGTTCGTGCATCCTATTAATGCCTCCCTAAAGGTTTAAATGATATGTTATACTTGACTCAAAAATGAAAAATACATGCTTCAGACATATTCTGGAGTAATACACTCTCTTAGGTTTCTTATTAAAAATATTATACTGGAAATTTTGTTTTTCAGGTATTCAACATGATAAGCCCAGGTTAGTTGGCTATCAATATGAACTCCAAGAAATGTATATTTAGTTTGATAGAAATTAAATGAATCAGATTCTGTTTCAAATTAAAAAGTATAGTAGCTGTTTTATCTTTGTTTAAGGATGTAAGAACCATTCATGATAGCTTAGCATTGTTTATTCAACCTATTTAGTTCCTTTCCACTAGTAACAAAGATGTAACATCAGCAAACATTATAGTTCGAGTAGGAATATTACTGGGTAAATGATTTTCTGCAATTAAAAATAAAAGTCCACCCAAAACTGAACCCTGTGGAACACCACTGTCGATGTCACGAACTGAAGAGATATCACCATTCACATAAGATATGTTTTCTATTTAATAAAATTTAAAAATATTGATCTGGTCGTTTGGAATACAATAATAAGTAAATGTATGCAGTAAAACATTGTGATCTATAGAGCCAAAAGACGTTTTTTAAATCACAAAAAGTCGCTAGAGTATATCTACCATCTTCAAAACAGTAATAAATAAAATCCGCCAAATTTTAACAGCTCCTATTGTACCTTTTACCCTTCCAAAATACCATATTGTTCTTTAGTAACCACATCAAAATGTTTTACAAACTATTTATTTGATCAACAATCATGTATTAAAAAATGTTACCTATGACAGAAATAAGAGATATAGGCTGATAATTGCATGACTTATATATATATATATATATATATATATATATATATATATATATATATATATATTTCCTTTCTTGTGTGCATGGATTACTTTTGCAAATTTCCAGCAGTAAACACTCCTTATAGTAGATAAAAATTAAAATAATGGGTAAGAGAGTAAACCCTTACCTCAGTAGGGCTTTTTAAAAAATTATTTGACATGTCATAAATATCTGTACTAGTGGAGCTCTTAAAATTTTCAGACTATATCAATGATTGTTTCTCGGATAACTATTTCCAATGAAAATTGGCATTTGAGGATGTACAATTGCTTAAAAATTCAGAATAGTATGCTTGGGATTTACTTATTTTAGATTTAGTATATTCAATTAAGTTTATAAAATATGCTTTAAAGTTATCAACCTAAATTGGTGTTTTAGGTTTGCTATTATAGCATCTTTAAAATGCATTTAACAAAAACAATGCTATTTTACTTTTGTTACTAGAATTTTACATCAGAGTAATGTTCTCCATCATTTTGCCCTCTTCAATCTTTTTTCTATACACTTTTCTATAAAAATAATAGCTATGTTTAGTCACTTTAGAGCATGTTTCCTTATACATATCATGATGAGCTCTAAGTTTAATTCTGAGCTAAATTAATTCATTTGAACACTTTATTTTTCTTCCAGAGTAAGAATTCTTAATGAAAATGTTGTTATAGACATCAGATACCACGTTAAAAATACAGTAAAAGTGTTCTTGGTAGTACAGTGCAAACAACTAAGACAAACATTCCAATCAGACTAAAAACGTTTATACAGTTTTCATAATTATGAGAAGAAAAAATTCTATAGCTCATTAAATTTACACTGTTTATGTTTAAGTCACTCTTTAATATTTGAAACACAAAGCCGAATGATCTGAGCAGTACAAGGTTCGTAGGTTAACGGAACAATTTAAAGGGAAAGTATTGCCCATCACATTATAAAGCTAAACTTTGCCTCTTTAGGTTTGTCATTACGATAATTGAATTCAAAGTGATAGTAATTTTTTAAAATCAATATCAGAATTTCTACATTTCGTTATATCAAAATTAGAATTAATGTCACCTCCAAAAATAACTTTATAATTAGCACATTTATTCAAGTATGTTGGTTCATTTTAGTTAGTTAAAAGCACTTGAGCACCACCAGTAGGAGTGCGGTATACATTAATAACAATAATTTTGATGCTATCAGCTATCAGCGCAAGAACTTCAAAATATTTTTCACAAATAAATCTGGATAAAACTGACTTTCTACACACAATGTAATCCAGCGCATAAATAACACACTTTGTCTGTCAGGAAGTCTTCTAAAATATTAAATTTAACACTTAGTTGCTGAACATGTAAAAAAGTAAAGTTATAATGAGTGTATGTTTTTTTATTTGCATATTAATATCTTGAGAATATGTTTGATTTTCCAGCGTTCGATTTATGTACAAAAACTCTGATGTGTACCATTCACATGACCTTCTCCACAGCTCTGTAACAAAATTCTTATGCTTATATATTCTAAATGCTTATTCTTCACCTGTTCTGATGGTTCACCTGTTCCTTATTATTTTTGGAGATAGCCAACACTTCATACTCTGACAGTAATAAGGTCAAAATTACCGTGCTTTTCGGCCATTTGGTAACCATGCAAATCTAGCCTGCTCTTCATCGGAAAATAGACCTTAGCAGCAATAGTTACGTCCATTCCAAAAACATGTGCTTAGTAACTTCTGTTAGGTACAGTACATGTTATATTAATTGTATCGCTGCCATACATTCTACAACGTAAATTATAATGAATGAGGGCTAAATGAATGGCTTAAGCTACAAAAAGGGGTCCACAACAGTTATAAAGGGATCAGAAGTGGAGAGGGAGACATGTGTTATACTATACCTACAAGATTCAACGTAACAAACGGGCTCAATGGTTGTATCTCAACTGGTTAATTTCATGTTTCCTCATCATCTAAGCGATTCGAGTCCCACAGTCGGCGTGCACTTTCTTTCTTCTTTATGTACCACCCATCGAGGTGCAAACTTAGTTCAGTGTCTGTCAGTAATAATTTTAGATGTAAAGGAAAAGGTATACGAAAGAGAACAAACCACAGTTCACTTTACGTGTTGTTTAGTCTTCGATCCTTAATTTTGTAATAATTTTGAAAAAAAAAAAAAACTGCATTGAGACTTTAAACAATAAAAGAAATTTAAAAACTTATAAAGTTAATAAAAACAATTTCGAAACACTAGAACACCTATCATGTTATCGATTGTTCTTCGTAGATAGAGAATGTTATCTACAAAAGTTTGGCACCTGGAACCCTTGGTGAGTTAGCGAATACTACCGTAAGACACTTATGGTGTAGATATGCCCCATTAGATACAAATGCACGAAGTAAATATTTAGATATGTGCTATACCTAAAGCTAAGGTTATCTCCTATGAACCTCACAACCCATTAGATAGGCAGACTCAGTCGGTCGTGAGATCGCCATGTATTCCAGGCTAAACGCCTGTATGAAACCGATTTCCAGTAAGACGAAAACCTATACACAACACTTTTCGGAATGCTGAACAACTGCATAACAATACATTTCACCCTACCCTTGCAGCTACCCAGAAACTCCATGGTCGTGACTTTGAAGCTTGAGTAAAAATGTCTGCCAGTGGGCATTAAGCTATTTGAATCGTGATGCAGTCTTTCAATAAAAAGCGGTGTTTCACAACAATGGCACTGTGAATAGCCACTACATGCACTACTGGGGTGTCGATAACCCTCTTTGGGTAAGACAGGCAGATTTTCAAGACCTGTGGGAATTAATATATGGTGTGGCATTTTGGGTGATCATCTAATCCGGCCACATTTTTTCGAAGGTCACCTTACCGGAGCACGCTGGCTTCACTTCTTTCAAAACAATCTCCCTCCATTAGTGTAGCATGTACCATTAAATGAAAGATGAATGTTTCAGCATGATGGTGCTCCACCGCACCAGTCCAGGATCGTCATAAATTATCTTCACGCACACATCTTCAAAGATAGGTAGGCGAGGACATATCTCGTGACCTGCTAGATCTCCGGATCTTGCGTCACTAGATTACTTCCTATGGGGTCATATAAAACAGTGTACAGTCAACGGCCGCATAACCTTAATCATCTTTAGCAACTAATCAGGAAGGCCTGCAGGTCCATCACATCCCAGATGTTACTACTTGCCAGGTTGTCATTACAACATTGCGCACACTCTGAATCAACGAAGAAAGTAAACATTCCGAAAAATGCTGCGCTAAATGAAAAAGTTTCATCACTAATTTTCATGTCGGAAACACTTTATCTAGTGGATATTGAGAAGTTTGTTAAGATATGGGGATTAAACCTATTTTTCTTTTCAAATGGAAGTATTGGTGAATACCTATGTATTTGGTACAATTGTGATTGTCAGCCTAGGTATTTTGTGTATTTTTCGTTTTAGAGATACCCTGAAAATAGGTCTGGTTGGAAGTATTATCTGAAATGCCTCAGTTAGTTTTAAAATATTGTAATAATACCTGCACATTTAGAAGAAACTTAATGAATATGCCTCAGAATTTTCATTTCCATTTGTATTTTCTCTAACTGGATTGATTAAGTTAGAATAAATATAAATAAAGAGAACAATAAAAGAAACAAGCAAATAAGTTAAAAATGTTCCGATAGCCCATCTAGCATTGTGCCAAACCAGGAAGAAAGAAAGCGGGGAGGGGAAAAAAAAAACTGCCAACGCTTTGGTAAAATTCGAACCTGAATCGAGCATATAAGAACTCAGGCTTACAGCGTGCGTTAATCGAGTACGCTACTATTTAGTTATAACTTGTAGCGCCAAAGACTACATTGTTAGTTTGCAGAAGATGGGTCTCGGGAACGATGTTTTCAGGTTAGACTGTAATCTGCAGGTTGTATAAAACCAGAGAATAAGGGACAGGGAACCACCTTGTATATTTCATGATAATCTTGATAAATATTAACAGAAATTTTTATTATTGTTACTGTTATTACTTGGTTCCTAGGAAGTAGAAGGGAAATAGGAGAGTACCATAGGCTAAATCGATAGTTTAATATTTTAAAAGCAGGTTGCTATGTGATTGCACTATCTTTGTATGGACAGCAGTTGATAAATTCCCGTATAAGAAAGATATAAGTATTTTAAAGCTGAAACTAATAAAAAGGAATATCTCAAAAACTGTCAACTCCACGAAAAAATGTATATAACATAAATTGTGCTTTTTAACGAGCTCTACAATTTTTGTGTGGTAAATTTTTGTCTATCTCTTGCAGTTTACCAGTTATACAAAATTCCGCAAAATTCATCCTCAGTAAACATCTCTTCAGAGACATACCCAGAAAATTGAAGATATACATTTTATTTGGCATTTGAATATCTTAAATATAAGAAATTTTAATCAAAATGGTTAGAGTAATTTTTTAGAAACGTTGGTATTTAACGGTCTTTTAGTTTTTGAGCTATGCTGGCCACAGACACACACACACGGAATTTTGGGGGTCTCAAAACATGTATTTGCGGTGAAACCTCGGTATCGAATTTTTGGATGCAATAGAATACCTTCTCTAAACACAATGTACCTTGCACGGGTGCAGAAAGTAAAAATCTGACATGTTCCATTCACACGACTTTCTCTACCTCTCCTTAACACATTTTTGTTAAAAAGCTTATTCTTCTATGTATTTAATGCTAATAGAGATAAACATTAGCATAAATTGTCTTTATTACTTATTCCCTTATAAGTAAAAGGGAAATAAGGGAATACTCTAGGTTAAATCGACAGTTAAATGTTTTAAAATATGGTTGCTATGGGATTGAAATCCATTTATTTGCATGGTTAGGAGTTGATAAGTTTCCTAAAAAGAAAGGTATAATTTTTTTTTAAACTGAAACCAATAAGAAGAAATATCTCAAAAAGGGTCAACTTCACATACAACATAACTGTATTTTAACGAGCTTTAATTTTTTGTGTGGTAAGTTTTTGTTTGCAAGATTTTCTAGAATAAATATGTCTTCAGAAAATATGTCCTAGAAAATTCAAAATGCACATTTTATTTACTATGTAAATATGTTTAATATAGGATATTTTAATCAAAATTTTGAGGGTGGGGGATTTTCTTGAAACTCTTCGTGTCACATTCTTGGAAGATACTGAACCTGACACAAAGACTGGTATTTAACGGACTTATCACTTTTGAGCTATGCTACCCACAGACACAGACACACACACACACACACACACACATCGCTAATCACAGAGACATACACGTTGACAGACAAACAGACAACAGACACACACGGACATTATTCTAAAAACACCTTTTCTGGATTGAGAGGGTCTCAAAACATATATTTCCTGTGAAATCTTGGTTTCGAATTTTTAGGTGCAATACAATACCTTCTCTATGCACTATGTGCATACGAAGGCAAATCAAAAATCTTTGTCCCTATTTTTTTCAGCCGAATGTAAAACAAAGCCAATATATACATTCGAAGTAGTGGACTTTTCATGGGCCGGTCCTCATAGAGTTTTCAGCTGCTGCCAGCGGCAGCGCTACTGTCAATGCATTCAAAATGGCAGGTGTGCTTAACACGTCCACGGCTTACGAGCAACGAAGTGTGGTCCGTTTTCTATGGAGTAAGGGACGAACGCCCATCGAGATCCACAGGGAAATGCATCCAACGTATGGAGAAAGGTGAAAACCTGCATGCCAATGAGCGTGTATCGGTAGAGACCACGTGTATCGGCTACTGATGACAATACTGTCTGCGTGGATGCGATAGTAAAAGCAGAGCGGCACGTGCGCATCAGACATTGCTCAGGAGCTCGACACATCTTTGGAGTGCTTTCGACATCATTCGCGAGCTCTTAGGGTACAGGAAAGTTTCATGTCGATGAGTTCCTAAGCAGTTGGATGACGTGATGAAAGGCAAGCGAATGATTGTTTCTATGAATCATCGGCAACAATATGCCGTGGAGGGTGACAATTTCCTGGATCGTATTGTTACTGGCGATGAAACGTGGGTACTGAATTACATGCCGGAATCAAAACAGCAGAATATGGTGTGGAAACATCCGCAGCCTCCTGTGAAAAGAAATTCCGTACTGCGCCAACTGTTCACAAAGTGATGTTAACGACATTCTGGGATTACCGTGGACCGCGTGTGCTAGACTTCATGCCACGAGGTGCCACCATCAGTGCCGACAGATATTGTTCCACACCATCACTTCTGCGGGCTGCGATCAGAAAGAAGCGCCGCGGGATTCACGATGTTGACAACGTGATCATCCTCCACGACAATGCGAGACCACATGTGACAAACAAGACCGTCAGCAAGCTAAGGAAATTTCACTGGGAGTTTCTAGAGCATCCACCATACAGCGTGGATCTTGCTCCTAGTGATTTTCATATTTTCAGTCCGCTGAAGAAGTTCCTGGTAGGACAGCGATTCACTTGCGACAACGAAGTCAAGACACACTGCGACCATGGTTCCGTAGTCAGATTTATACCGCAGCTGCATCGCTAAACTAGTGAGAGATGGGACAAATGTCTGCACGGGGAATATGTGGAAAAATAATGAAAAGAACAAGGAATAATATCTGCATATTTGGTTGGCTGTATGTATCTTATTTTACCAGAAAAAATAGGGGCAAAGACTTTTTCATTTGTCTTCGTAGTAAAAGGTATACAAAAATGTCAGGAACTTAAGAAGACCAACTTGGTATAAGGATAGTTCAGTTCTCTTAATTCGAAACAGGGTTGACGGTTTTTGAAACAGAAGAAGTTTACCCATCTTCCGTACGTGACTGTAGTTTGCTATCTTACTTCTTATTTTTAATTTTACGTCGATTTAACAATTGATCATGTCGCGAAATTAGTATCTATTCGGTAAGATGCTTCGTTGACAGTATGTGCTTGACAATTGCTTCAAAATCTCACTCCCAAACTATACTACTGCTGCTTCGCGCCAGATAATGTCAGACTAGCTGATCCATCCGTAGTCAAATGGCAAAGTGGAGCTAGTCTTTCGAGGACTCACCACTTTGCACAATACTCCATGACTCCGCGATAAGCAGATAAGGCTAGGGTGCCATCCAGTCCGCTTCTTTCACTATCAGTGGATAGATGGCAATGAAATAACAGTTCCCATCTATTTTTTAGGTGTCCTACTGTTTCAGACTAGTTATAATATATGTAGATAAAAAAATATTGACACCTTAATTTTTACAGACAACCAAGCAGTTGTAACTTATACTGAAGATATTATACAAAGAGCGCTCTATAATTTAAGTAAGGCAGTGGCTGAATATAATTTAAAAATGTCATGTGTTCCATTCACATGCGTTTCTCTATCTGTTCTGCAAGCAAGCTATTCTTATAAAAAAAATATTCTAGTACCTACATCATTATAATCGAGATAGTAAGTAACAGAAATGGATTTATTACTTAGTTTCTTGTAAGTAGAAGGGAAATAAGGGCATATTCTGGACTAAAGCGAAAATCAAGTCTGTTAAAAGCTGGTCGCTATACGAAAGAATGGAATTTCAGTTCTTTTTTACGTGACCGGGAGAAAGCAAAAGAATTATGGACTGCCTCCGTGGTCGAGTGGTCAGCGAACTGACTTTTTCACCCGGAGGTCCCGGGTTCAATTCTCGGCTGGGGCGGGGAATTTTTCTTTAACCGGAATTATTCCCTATCCCGCATAGAGTCTGGAAGTATGAATGTGAGAGTGAATGTGCGTGTGTTTAGTAATATAAAGTGTAACCTAATGTTCTCAACCTACAGTTTCACAAGTGAAAGCCCCCGATATGATCAATGATGTTAAAATGAAGCAATTAAAAAAAAAGGATTATGAAAGGAAAAACGACTTCTCGTTTAAGAAAAGTTAAAATAGTTTAAAACTAAAACCAATAACAGGGAATATCCTAGATACAGTTCATTCTACAAAAATTGTGAAATTATGACATAGTTTATTGCTTTAATGAAATTTTTATTTTTATGCAGAAAGTATTTTGTCCATTTCTAAGGGCTTACTTTTTATATAAAAGTTATCCAGAATGCATAGGTATTTTGAGGCTATTCCCAGAAAATTCAGTATATACATTTACTTTGTCATGAATATATCCTAAACGTGCATTTTAATCAAAATCGATAGGCCTATTTTTAAGAAGATGAACATTTCGAAAATTGCTCCAAGTAAAGGGTGGCTAAGGTTGCGGGATTTTCCTGAAAATTTTCATGTCGCATGTTGGAAAGAGGTTATCTTAAATACAAATTTGATATTTAAAAGGCTTTTCGGTTTTGAGTTATGCTGCCTATAGACATGCGGACTTTATATATACCTTGATTCAGGGATCTCAGAATATAATGAGATCTCGCTACCGAATGCCTCTATAGAACAGGTTAAGGCTTTTAGAATTTTTTTTAGAAGTTTCCATTGGTAAGGACTGAATAATATAACATTTAATGTATGCTGCACATATGTGGAATAATAGAAAACAATTTCTAGGAAAGTCCACAAAGAAACAGTGTTAAAGTTTTATAAGGTTTTAGCGGTGCCTGTCTTATTATATGGATGTCAAAGTTTGTCTTTAAATAAATTTTCTTTGAGACGTGCAGAAAATGCTAAAATGAAATTTTCAGATATTTAGCAAATTATATGCTCTTCTAGACAAAAAGGATAGTGACGATATAAAGAAACAGTCATGGGAATTTAAATTGACATCGAAGTTTAAAGCGGCATGAGCTAGGCTGGTTTTTATCTTTAATTTTATACATGAGAGGACTGGATATTTAAACTAATTTTATTTAAATAAATGAATTCTAATAATAGAACTATTTTGGTAGAAGTGTGTGCAACAGATATAGAATGTGTAATTACATAGGTATTTCTATTGATGTAAAGTTATTAAAGTTATAACACAAACACTTAGTTGACCGTGCACGTATCATGCATATTTCAGGTGCAAGTTAAGGTGATAAATAGAAACAAAAGAGAAAAACAAACAAAAATAAAGAGGAAACCATAGAGATAAATTGAGTCTGACCAACTGAACAAATTTGATCTTGCTTCATGCGCTTTAACCATGAAATTGCCCATGTTTTGCCATGTTCTGCCATGGGCAGCAAGTAGATGCCAACATACCAATCTCCTTCTATTAGCCCTTAAAAACATTTTTCTTTTAGTTTCATTGTTCGCTGGTTTTTCCTTTATGCACATTCTACCAAAATAAGTGCCCATCCTTCATCAAAACCACAGAATTAGCTTAATTAGAGATTATATATACACTTATATGTACATATAAGATTTTCATTTGTATATAAGTAATTTAATATTATATTATTAAAATATTTAATGTGTCTCTTTTTAAAATAGATCACCATTTTACAAAATGGAACTCCTGAAAGAGCGCTGCATTACAAACCTAGAGGTCGAAGAAGTCGAGGACGTCCCTTATGTAGCTGAACTGAACAATTTTATTCTAATTTGGAGTCGGAACAGACCATTAGAAGTCTAATCCCGGATGTATGATGACTATTTAATAGACGGAAGGTGGAACTTTGGGTAGTGATATGAAATATTCAATCCGGTGTTTTCCTTGGCAACTGAGGAAAACCACAAAAAAACAACAACAACAAAAAACAGCCAAATTGGTAGGTCTATGAAGTTTGAAACCGGGACCTTAAGAATGCGGTCCAAAACGTTTATGCCTAAGCCACCGTGCTCGGCTTAAATTTGATTTTTTCTCTCTCTCAGGCATGTAAATACATAAAATAAAAAATAATATAATAAAAATCTGATGTGTTGCGTTCACATGACTTGCTCAGCTGTTCAATAAACGAACTCTCAATAGAACAGATTATTCTTTTATCTACGTCATGCTAATTGAGAAACAGCAGAAAGAGTCTTATTGCTTGCTACTTTTTAAGAAGGAAATATGTGAATACTTCATACTAAAGTGATACTCATCTTTTAAAAGCTGATCGCTAAGTAAAAGTTTGAAACTTGGTTCTCTTTGATTGCTAGGAGTAAACAAAAAAAGAGACGAAAAGAAAGTTGTCTCCCATTTGAGAAAATTTTAAGTATCTGAAAACTGAAACAATAACTCGGAATATCTCAACAATGATTAACTCTACAAACTATTGTTTATTACATAAAATGTGTGTTTTAACTTGATCTGTATGTTGTTTGTGTAGTACATTTTGTATATCTCTTACGGTTTACCAGTTATATAATAGACAAAAGCTCATCATGAATGAAGAGTTCTTCAGAGGCTATCCCCAGAAAATTCAAGATATGATTTCGTTTGTCATGAAAATATCTTAAAAATATGACATTATAGTAAAAAAAAAAACTGTTGGAGCCATTTTTCAGAAAACAAAAGTGTTCGAAAAATTATCCATGTAAAGATTAGTTGGAGGTGGGGATTTTCTTGAAAATCTTTATCCTTGTGAACTTAAATACCAAGTCTGTATTAATCTCGACATCGACTTTTAGGATGGAATATAATACCTTCTCTGTCCACTATGTACATTGTACATATGGGCTAGAGAAAGTAAAAATCTGTAACATCATATCCTGGCATATAATTCCTTTTAGGTTATGTATTCCAAATCTTTGTCACTTACTTACGTATTTAAAGCATTTCTTACATCCATTTTACTGATAAAATTATCTAATGCTGCACACACACACACACACACACACACATATATATATATATAATTTTAGATTTTATCACATATATACAATGTACATAGTAGATAGAGAAGCAATTTTTTTACTGAAAAATTTGATACCGAGATTTCACCGGAAATATATGCTTTGGGGATCTTGACTAAAACAAAAACACATTTTCAGAAAAAAAGTACATGTGTTTCTGTGTGTATGTCCGTGGACACCATAACTCAAAACAGAAAAGTCGGTTGAATACCAAACTTAGCTTTAAGTTTAATATCTTCTAAAGATACAACACGAATGTTTTCGTCAACTGCCCCCATCCCATGGTACATGGTAGATTTTTCTAAATTTTCGATGTTTTCAAAAATGGCTCTCAAAATTTTGATTAAAATACTCATATTAAAGTAATTTATATAGCAAATAAATGTCTATCTTTAATCTGGTGGATACATCCTCTGAAATTCTCTGCATATTGGATGCATTTTATATAACTGGCAAACCGTAAGACATAGAGAAAATCTTGCAATACAAGACACCTAGATATCATTAAAACACATAGTTTATGTGTAATGCATTTTTGTTATGGAGCTAACCTTTTCCGAAATATTTCTTGTCATTGGTTCCAATTTTAAAATACTTAACCTTTGCTCAAATAAGTCATCCATCAGAGAGATCTGAATTTCAATGAGAAACCTTAGGGCTCACTTTTAAAACATCTATCACTTTGACCTAGTATATTCACTTAATCCCCTTTTTATTACACGGAAGTAAGTAATAACACAATTTCTGGTAATTAATATTTCGATTAACATGAAGTAGATAGAAGAATACTCTTTTTACCTTCTCTAGCCCGTATGAAATGTACATAGTGGATAGAGAAGGCATTGTATTGCACCCAAGAATTCTACATCGAGATTTCAATGGAAATATGAGTTTCTGGATCCCTGAGTCCCCAAAACAGTATTTTTAGAAAAAAGTTCGTGTGTGTATATCTGTGGACAATACAGCCTAAAAATGAAAAGACTGTTAAATACCAAATTTGGTATTTATATTTAGTATCTTTAGAGTATGGTCGCAAGACTATAAGGAAAACCACAAATCCCGAAGTACTCTTTATATGAAAAAAAAGTTGAAAATCTTGTCAAAAATGGATGTAACGATTTTGCCGTATATTAAAGATATTTACACGAAAAATAAAATGTATGTAATTTTCTGGGAATAATCTCTGAAGTCCTCGGCATATTGGATGAATTTTAAGTAACTGGCAAACCGTAAGAGATAGAGAAAATCTTACTATGCATAACATGTAGATCACCTTAAAACACACATAGTCGAGAGGTTGAACCACTAGACTCTCACCTAGACAGCTTGGGTTCGATCCAAGCGACCGTATGTGAGATTTGTGGTGGCCAAAACGGGTAGGGGGGGCTTTGGTTTTAAAATTTAAAATTTTCGGGCTGCTTTGCCGTGGTCTGTAGGTTAAAATATGTTCAGTTAAAATATTTTAACCTACAGACCACGGCAAAACAGCCCGAAAATTTTAAATTTTAAAACCATGGACACCGGCCGTGAAAGCTTACGCATATATTTAGGGGGGGCTTTATTCGGGTTCTCCGGTTTCCCCCGCCATCGCATTTCACCGGTGCTCCAACTTAATTCATTTAATCACCAGTGTCTTTGCCTACGGCGCCATGGTGATAAAAGTGGGTGTTAAATACTATTAAAATTTTAAAACATACAATTTATGCCCTATAAATTTTTGTTGTAGAGCTAACCGTTTCAGAAATATTCCTTGTTATTGATTACAAATATGAAATGCTTAACCCTTTCTCCAATAGAAGTGTTTGTTTTGTTTTATTTCTGGTCATCAAAGAAACTCGAATTGCAATGACTATCACACAGCGACAAATAATATAACATCTTTGGCACAGCATATTTGCTTAGTAATGACTCAATTTCTGGTAAGGATTATTTCGATTAACATGAAGCAAATAGAAGAATGCGCTTTTTAAAAAAAATATTCTTAGAATAGGTAGAGAAAGTCATGTGATTGGATCACATTAAAAGTTTTAATTTCTCTACAAAAAATGTAGATCACGATAAAACATACAATTTATGTCATATACCTTTTTTCGTGGAGTCTTTTAGGTATTCCTTGTTATTGATTTCATCTTATTGATTTCTTCTCTTTTCTCATACATAAATTTGTCAACTCCTGTCCATACAAACAAAGGAACTGCAGTTACATAGAAACCAGCTTTTGACTATCACTTTAACCCATGGTACTCCCTTATTTCGCTTCTACTTACAAGAAAGCAGGTAATATGACTGGATAGGTAGAGTCAGACTGAAAAATTCAGTGCCATAGCCGGGATTTGAACCACGGAAGTCCCGATCTCCAGCCAGTTGCTCTGCCATTGAGCTACCATTGCAACATGCGGGCAAAGCATTGAATTTCTCAACTGACTCGCATGTTTCCCGGTAAACCGCAAGTTGTTCTCAAATTATTTTGAGATGACAACCCCAATGGCGACTTACGATTAGTAATTACTGAAGTACCAGGATTCATTAGCCAATTATTATGGTCAATTGGTATTGGAATATTTTTTTTTTCGCACAAGCCGTGTGAAGGACAGAAGTTGGATAGGTAGAGTGTTTTTGTTTTTGTTGGAGTGTTGGTAGAAAGTTGTGTATATTCCGTGGCAGCGCGTCATCACCACTGCGCGCTGGTAGCCTATTTAAATAAGGAAGACGTGGTATGCGACAATCCTGCTCATCAAACTTTCATCCCGACTCAAGTCTGCTGTATGACAGTGTCGTCTGGAGACCGACAAACAACCCTCAGCCGGGAAATGTCCTGCACGTCTTAAATATTTTATTTGATTAAATGCTGCTTTGCTAACCACAAGATTCGTGCAGAGAAGTCGGTTTCTCTGTGAGCGAGAAAAAACAGCCTCTCTTTATGCACGACTTTGAAAAATGGGATTACTTTTATGCGCGGTGGAGCAATTTGCGGTTTTATTTATTGCAATAATTAAGGCAAACCGTTGAAGGAGAGGAAGATTCCTTTTTATGTTAAGAAGCGCCTTGGGAGAATACAGCGCACAGATATTACTTAAAATTGCTGGAAACATGTGCTCTGATGTAGAATTTCAGTGAAATTGTTAGTCTAGCTGCTAAAGCACACAATTTCCAATCCATTTTACTTTCTCTACACGTACGGTGTACATAGTACATATTGCACCCAAAAATTCGATACCGAGATTTCGTCTGAAGTATGTATTTTGGGTCCCCCTGAATCAAAAAAAAAAAAAAAAAAAAAAAAAAAAAAAAAAAAAAAAAAAAAGCATATTCAGGAAAAGGTCCGTGTGTGGACAGCATAGCTCAAAAACAAAAATATCGTTAAATACCAAATTTGGTATTTAAGTTTGGTCTCTTCCAAGGATACGCCTCGAAGATTTTGAAGAAAATCAGTCCACCCCCAACTACCATTTACATGGAAAAAAATTCGAAAATTTTGACTTTCCAAAAATAGCTGTAACTAAAGCTTATTACACAAAAGACGTAAATCTCGATAAAACACACCATTTATATGATATACTTTTTTCGTGGAGTTGCCTATTTTCGAGATATTCCTGATTATTGATTTAAATTTTAAAGTACTTAAACTTTTCTCATACGGTAACTTGTCAATTCCTGGCCACACAAAGAAACGGGTTTCAATCGCTTAGCAACCACATTTTAAAACATGTCACTACCGGTTTAGCCGAAAGTATTCCCTTGTTTTCCTGCTGATTTCAAAGAACAAATTATAATTATCCTCTCTGCATTCATTGGGGCAATTGGAGTATTTAACCAAATTTCCATCCGGAAAAGCTTATCCTTTTCATCAATTAATCATATTGGTTGAAAATGTAAGACTTGAAGCTTTCACGGCTAATGTTATTCATTATGGCTTCATTATGCCGTGAAGCCATAATGAATATTGGTTGAATATTAACTACTATAATTACAGGTATAAATTTGTGATTAACCTATTTCATATAATAAAACCTTTTCTGCTATTGTTTTAGTATGAAATAGAAGAATAAGCTTATTAGGAACAGTTTGCTAGATATAGAGAAAGTCATGTGAATGGAACATTTCAGGTATTTACTTCCAGTAACCCGCATGTACAAGGTACATAGTGGACAGAGAAAGTATTGTATTCCACCCAAAAAATTGATTTCAAGATTTCATCAGAAATATATGTTTTGTGGTCCTCTGATTTCGAAATTTTTTTTTAGAAAAAAGTCCTTTGTATATCTGTCCGTCTGTGTGTGTGTGTGTGTGTGTATCTGTGGACAGCATAGCTCAAAAACGAAAACACCGATAAATACCAAACTTAGTATTTAGGTTTAGTATCTTCCAAGGATGCAACACGAAGATTTTCAAGAAAATCCCCCACCACAAACTACCCTTTTCATGGAAACATTATCGAATTTTTTTTATTTTTTCATAAATGACCCTAACGATTTTTATTAAAATATCGTATATTGAAGATATTTGGATAATAAATAAAATGCATATTTTAAATTTTCTGGGAGTAACCTCTGAAGGCGTCTTTGTTCTGCATGAATTTTGAGGAACTTTACGTAAAAGGTTAAGCGTAAAGGATAGACGAAAACTTACTACATGAAAAATGTAAATCTCGTCAAAACACACAATTTATGCCCTTTACGTTTTTGTTGTGGAGGTAACCATTTCCTAAATATTCCTTATTACTGGTTTCAAGTACTTATACTTTTCTCATACAAGAAGTATCCGTTTTTCTTTTGTTCTACTCCTGGCCAAGGAAAGAAGCGATTTACAATGACACTCGCATAACACCTTTTAAAATATTTGATCGCTTTAGCCTAATGCATTCCCTTAGTTCCCTTCTACTTATAAGGAACTAAGAAATAAGAACCTTCTGCTATGTTTATCTCGATTAGCATTATGTATAAAGAAAAATAATCTTTTGTAAGGAGTTTGTAGAGCAGCTAGAGAAAGTCATGTGAGTGTAGCGCATCAGGGTTTTTATGTTTACTTTTGTTATTTTTGTGTAATAAAACTCAGTAAACGCTATGTAAAGTAGTGTAATGCTTTCTAATATGAGATATACTAATATAAACAAAAGCTCACATAAAAAATATGATGTGCTTCATTCACGTAAATTTCTCTACCCATTCTGTAAACAAATTATTGTTACAAAATGTATTCTTTTATTTATAGCATGCTAATCGAGATAAGGATTAGCAGAAATGGTCTTGCTACCCGATTCCTTGTAAGCAAAGGGAAATGTGGCTAAAGCGATAGTCATATCTTTTAAAAGCTGGTCGCTGGCAGACATATTGGAGTTCGGTTCGCTTAGCAAGGCCACCAGTAAACCAAACTGAGATGAAAGAAAAGATAATTCCGTTTGAGGAAAGTTATATAGTTTAAACTTGAAACCAACAACAAGGAATATCTGGGAGACGGTCAACTCTACAACAAAAATATATGTGACATAAATTGTGTGTTTTAACACATCTATATTTTTATGCAATAAGTTTTCGTCTATTAGTTATGCAAAATTCAGCAAAGTTCAGGCAGAATGAACAGGCCTTTAGAGGCTATTCTCAGAAAACTCAAGATATAAATTCTATTTGTGATGCAAATATCTATAATATACGGTACTTTAATCTCAATTGTTAAAACCATTTTTGAGAAAACCAAAAATTTTAAAATGCTTTCCATGTTAAGTGTAATTTTGGGTAGGGGGATTTTTTTTTTAAATCCTGTTGCATCCTTAGAAGATACTAAACTTAAATATCAAGTTTGATATTTAACGGTCCTTTAGTTTTAGAACTATGCTGTCCAATGACACACACGAGCCTTCTTCTAAAAAATTTTATGTATTCTATTAATATGACTTTCTCTAGCTGTTCCACAAATACTTTTGTTACAAAAGATTATCCTTTTACCTACGCTAATCTAATCAAGATAAACATTGGCAGAACTGGTCTTAATACTTGTGCTTTTTGTAAGTTGAAGTAAAATAAGGGAATACACTAGGCTAAAGCGATAGTCAGATGTTTTAAAAGCTGGACGCTAAGTGAGGCAATTGAAATTCGGTTCTCCTCGCTACCTAGGAGTAATAAAAGAGAAACGAAAAATAAAAGCTGTCTCCTGTTTGAGAAACTTTTAAATATGTTAAAACTGAAATCAATAACTCGGAATATTTAAAAAACACTTAACTCTACAGAAAAAGTCTGTGAGATAAATTGTGTGTTTTAATGAGGCTCAAATGTTTTGTGTAGAGTTTTTGCCTATTCTCACAGTTTCACAATTATCAAAATTCAGAAACATTCACCCAGAATGAACAGGTCTTCAGAAATTATTTCCAAAAAATTCAAGATATGCATTTGATTAGTGATATAAATATCTTTAGTATACGACATTTGAATTAAAATTTTTAGTCATTTTTGAGAAAAACAAAACTTTTTTTTCCATATAAAGGGTAGTTTGCAGAGGGGGGAATTTCTTGAAATCTTAATCACTTACCCTTGGAAGCTACTAAACTAAAATCCAAATTTGACATTTAACGTTCTTTCAGTTTTTGAGATCTGCTATCCAGACACACACACACACACACACACACACACACACACACGCACGCACAAGCACGCGCGCATACACACTTACCTATTTTTAAAAATCTGATGTGTTCCATTCACATAACTTTCTCTAGCTCTTCCATGTACAAGCTATTTACATAAAAGATGATTCTTTTACCAACACCAAGCTCATCGACATACACATTAACATAATTGATATTATTTGTTTCTTTGAAAGTAGAATGGAAATAAGGGAATACATTAGGCTAAAGTGGTAGTAAAATCTTTTGAAATCTGGTTGTTATATGAAGCTATTGAGATTCGGTTCACTTTGCATGGTCCCGTTTGAGAAATTTTGAGTAGCTTAAAAGTGAAACCAATAAAAAGGAATATCTGGGAAACGCTTAACTTTTCAAGAATAACATACATGACATAAATCATGTGTTTTATCAAGCTATACATGCTTATAGAGTAGGTTTTTGTCCATCTCTTATGCATAATTCTTCAAAACTAAACCAGAATAAAGAGATCTTCACAGTCTATTCCCAGAAAATTCCAAATATGTATTTTATTTGCCATACAAATATCTTCAATATACGGCATTTTAATTAAAACCAGTAGAGCCATTTTCTGAGAAAAACAAAATCTTCAAACATTGTTCCACGTAAAGCGTAGTTTGTGTAGCGGGTGTCTTGAATATCTTCGTGTCGCATTCTCGGAAGATAGTAAACATAAACGTCAAGTTTGGTATTTAACGGTTATTCGTTTTTGAGCTATTCACATATCCGGGCCTGTTTC
This sequence comes from Hymenopus coronatus, assembly GCA_030762935.1. NCBI lineage: Eukaryota > Metazoa > Arthropoda > Insecta > Mantodea > Hymenopodidae > Hymenopus > Hymenopus coronatus. The sequence continues at coordinate 157,910,913 of CM060892.1, forward strand.
TAAAAAGACTTGATACAGGGTGCCTCAACACATATATTCGAAGTGTAATCTTGGCATCGGATTTTTGGGTGAAATGCAATTTCTTCACCAGCTACTATGTACATTGGAAGCTAGTACTCAGTAGAGATAGTAAACAAATAGCTATAATATTTGTTAGTTTTAATCTGTTGGTTGGATATATGGCGAACTATTTTAATCAGTACTGGAGAAACATCAGAGTGTTAACCATCATTGGCTTCCGTTTTTCATTAGATCGAGATGTTGGTGCGCACGCGCTGTGGTCGGCGTCTTTGATGCTTAGTGCTGAAGTTCTCACACCGCAGGCGTTGCCACGGCGCTCCTGAATATTTCACAGGTCACTTCCGTCTCCTCTTCTCAACGGTTCTGTCATTGGTAAGCCAAACTGAACCCAAGAGATTAGATCCCAAGACTCCAATCCCCGTTGCATGAAACCGCATACTCCTTTCTCTGTGTTCTCCCTTTCTTTATAAATATGTACAGTGTACATAGTAGGTGGAGAGGCATTGTAATCCACCAAGATTCGATACTGAGGTTTCATCGGAAATATATAGGTTTTAGACCATCTGAAGTGTGTGTATTTGTGTGTGCATCTTAAAAACGAAAAGTGCTTCAAATACCAAACATAATATTTATGTTTTGTACAGTTATCCCCAAGGATGCGAGTCGAGGATTTACAAGAAAATCCCACCATCTAAAGCTACACTTCACATAGAAAATTGTTCGAAAGTTTTGATTTTCTGAAAAATAGTTTTAACCATTTTACTTAAATTACGTATATTAAAGATGTTTATGTCATTTTAAATGTACATCTTGAATTATCTGAGAATAGGCTTAATGACTTTTGCATATCTAGTAAACCGTAAGGGGTAGAGAAACTGTACTAAACAAAACAAAAAAATATGTGATGTGTTCCATTCACATGACTTTCTCTACATCTCTGTCTCAAATTATTTTTAATAGGCCCATTCTTCTATCTTCTTCATGTTAATCCAGGTAAACATTAACAGAAACGGTCTTATTACTTAGCTCCTTATAAGTAGAACGGAAATAAGGGAATGTACTTGGCTAAATCGACAGTCAATATTTTTTAAAATGTGGTTGCTATGGGACTAAAATCCGTTTCTTTACGTGACCAGCAGCTGACGGGTTCCCGTATGAGAAAAATTAAGGATTGAAAAACTGAAACCAATGACAAGGAATATCTTCAAAACTCCACGAAAAAAAATGCATATGAGATAAATTCTGTTTTTTAACGAGATTTACAGTTTTTTTAGTAAACTCTTGTCTATTGCTTTTGGTTTACCCATTATGTAGAATTCAAAAGCATTCACCCAGAATGAACAGGTCTTCAGAGGCTATTTCCAGAAAATTCAAGTTACACATTTTATTTGTCATATAAATATCTTACATATAGTATAAGAGCTTTTAATCAAAATTGTTAGACCTGTTTTTGAGAAAATCAAAAATTTCGAAAATTTTTCCATATAAAGGGTAGTTGGGGATTGGGGGATTTTCTTGAAAATCTTCATGTCGCATCCCTAGAAGACACTAAATTTAAATACCAAGTTTGGTATTTAACGGCCTTTTCGTTTTGAGCTATGCTGCCCGCAGACACACACACACACACACACACACACACACACACTGACAGCTATATAGACAGACAAACAAACAGACGCAGAAACGAACATCTTTTTAAAACTTCTTTTTTTGTATTCAGGGCGTCACAAAATATATATTTCCGGTGATATCTTGGTATAGAATAATTGGGTGCAATACATACCTTCTCTATTCACTACAGAGAACAAGTAATAAAACACACAAAATATATTTAATACATTTTTCTTGTGAAGCTTACCGTTTCCTAGATATTCTTTATTGTTGTTTTCAATTTTAAAATACTAAGTCCGTTTCTTTTGTTTTACTTGTGGCCATGCAAAGAAGCGAATCACATAGAGACAGCTTTATAAATCTCATTTGTTTCATTCACATGACTTTGTCTACATCTCTGTAAAAAAATATTGTTAAAAAGCTTATTCTTCTACTCGTTCATGATAATCGAGATAAACATTAGCAGAAATTGTCTTGATTACTTGCCTCCTTATAAATAAGAAAATATACTAGGCTAATACGATAGTCAAATCCTTTGAAAATCTGTTGTAATGAGGATGAAATCTATTTCTATGCTGGGCCAGGAGCTTACAGCTTTCCTTTTGAGAAAAGTTGAAGTATTTTACATCTGAGGCAAATAACAAGGACTATCTCAGAAAAAGTCATGTCAACGAAAAAAACGCATATGACATAAATTGTGTGTTTTAACGTGATCTACATCTTTTGAAGTATGTTTTTATTTATCCCTTACCGGTTACCAGCTACGCAAAATTCAACAAAATTCGTTCAGAATAAAGTGGTCTTTGGAGTCTATTCCCAAAAAATTCAAGATATACACTTTATTTGACATTTAAAAAGCTTTACTATACGGTATTTTAATCAAATTCGTTAAATCCATTTTTCAGAAAATCAAAATTTTCTAAAATGTTGTATGTAAAGAGTAGTTTGGGGTGGGGGGGATTTTTCTCAACATGTTCGTGTTACATCCCTGGAAGATGCTAAACTTAAATACCAAGTTTGGTACTTTACCGACTTTTCGTATTTGAGTTATCGTCCTCACAGACACACGGACACACACTCACACACACGGACCTATTTCTGAAAATACTTTTTTTGATACAGTGGACCCTAAAACGTGTATTTCCGGTGAAATCTCAGTATCGAATTTGTGGGTGGAATGCAATACATTCTCTAAACACTATGTATATAGTACGTGTAGAGAAAGTAAAAATGTAAATATTGCTTTAGCACAGTGTATTTCCTTATTTCCGTTCTACTAAGAAATAAGGCTATTCTATTAATGCCTATCTCGATTATTATGGAGAAGAAAGAAGAATAATGTTTTATAAGAGGTATGTAGAACAAGTAGAGATAGTGTGCCAATGGATGACATTAGATTTGTATTAACATTCTGAAACACTTCAAATGTGAATTTTAGCATCTGAAGCTCAATGGGATAAAAATAATCTCTTGTGTTAGATTCGCATGACTTTGTCTACTCATTTTGCAACAAACTGTTCTTACAAAAGGTATTGTTACTTTTATCTACTTATGCTAATAAACATAAACAGAGATAGAATTATTACCTTAGTAGTAGTAAGAAATAAGGGAAATGGAATAGGCTAACGATAATCAAATTATTTAAAAACTGATCGTGAAGTGATGGCATTGAAACTCCCTTCTCTTTGCATAGCCTGGGGTAAAAATAAAAGCTACTGACGTTTTCCATTTGAGAAAAGTATACATATTGGAACATTTAAGCCAAAAATAAGGAATATCTCGAAAACGTTTAGTTCCACAAAAGTGTAAAGTATATAAGCTGTGTGTTATGACGAGATCTACATTTTTTCTTTCTCTATACTTATTATGTACATAGTGTTTAGGGAAGGAATTGTATTCCACCCCAAAATTTGATACCGATATTTCACCGAAAATACATATTTTGGGATCTCTTGTAGCCAAAATTAAAAAAAAAGAAACTTTTTGAAAAAGGTCAGTGTGTTGTCTGTGTGTGTGGTGTGTGTGTGTGTACGTGTGTGTGTCTGTGGACAGCATAGCCCAAAAACAAAAAGTCCGTTAAATACCAAAACTTGATATTTAAGTTTAGTATCTCCCAAGGACGTGACACAAGAAATATCAAGAAAATTCTCCCCCACTCCGAACTACCTTTTTACATGTAATAATACTCGAAAATTTTGAATTTTTCAAAAGGATCTAACTATTTGGATTAAAATATCATGTATTAAAGATATTTACATGAGAAATAAAATGCATATCTTGATTTTTCTGAGAATAGTCCCTGACGATGTATTTGTTGAATTTTGAATAATTGGTAAACCATAAGAGTGCAGATCTCGTTAAAACACACACGCATATATATATATATATTTTCTCGTAGAGTCGACCGTTGTGAGATATTCATTGTTACTGGTTTTAACTGTAAAATATTTATAATTTTCTCACACGGGAATTTGTCTACTCCTGGACATTCTGGCTATACAAGCAAATGAATTTCAGCAATTATAAAAATTCAGCAATCAGCTTTAAAAGATCGCATTAGATTATGATGCTCTCTTACTTCGCTTCTACTTATAAGGAAGCAAGTAAAAAGCCCATCTCTGCTGATTTCATCTTGACTAGCGTGAAGCAGGTAGAAGAATAAGTTTTCAAGATATATATTTTATTTGCATTATAATCAAAATCGTTAAGGCCGTTTTTGAGAAAATTGAATTTCATAAAGTCTTCTATGTTAAGGGTGGTTTGTGGTGGAATTTTAATTTTATCTCTGTGTATTATTCTTAGAAAATACTAAGCTTTGGCATATAGCCGGTTTATTCAACCACTTTTTACTTTCTCCATACGCACTATGTACATAGTGTATAGAGAATGTGTGTGTGTGTGTAGGTGTGTGTCCGTATGTCCGTGTGTCTGTGAACACGATAACTCAAAAACGAATAGTCGGTAAAATACCAAACTTGGTATTTAAGTTTAGTACCTTCCAGGGATGCGACACGAAGATTTTGAGAAAAATTTCCCCACCGCAAACTACCCTTTACATGGAACTTTTTTCGAAAATTTTGATTTTCTCAAAAATGGCTCTAACGATTTTGATTAAAAGTTCGCATATTAAACATATTTACCTGACAAATAAAATGTATATCTTGAATTTTCTGGGAATAGTCTCTGAAGAGTAGTTTATTCTTAATGAATTTTACTAAATTTTGAATAGCTGCTAAACTGTAAGAGATGGACAAAAACTTACTACACAAAAAATGTAGAGCACATTAAAACACACAATTTATGTTATATACATTTTTTTCGTGGAGTTCGTCGTTTTAGTGACATTCCTTATTTTTGTTTTCTGCTATGAAAAACGTATACTTTTCTCATACAGGAACTTGTCAACTCCTATCCATATAAACAAAGGAACTTCATTGACATAGCAACTAGCTTTTGACTATCACTTTAACCTCGGTTGTCCCTTATTTCGCTTCTATTTACAAGGAAGCGAGTAATTAGACTATTTCTGCTAATTTTTTCTGATTAGCATAAAGTAAATAGAAGTATAAGCTTTTTAAGAATTATTTGTTGCAGGAGTATGGACAAAGTCATGTGAATGGTACACATCAGATTTTTCGTTTTCTTATAATCCATTTTTTGAGTTTTCAAAATATGTTCCACAACCGGTAAAATCTCTGTATCGAATTTTTGGGTGGAATACAACACCTTCTCTACCTACTACGTACATAAACACAAACTATAGCGGTTGAAAACAAGTGATGAGATCAGATCGGAACTCTAAATGTTTATGCTAACTGAGAAAATACACCAACATGGAACAAACGGGAAGAAATGTGGATTGAATGGAAGATTACCACAGGTCAAAATAACTACTAAACTATACAAATGTTGATCTATTCCATTCACGTAACTTTCTCTACATCTCTGTAACAAATTATTGTTAAAAAGCTTATTCTATTTACTTCATACCAGTCAAGATAAACAATAACAGAAATGCTTCTTTAGTATAAGAGAAATAATGGAATTCACTAGCCTAAAACGATAGTCAAATCGTTTAAAAGCTGGTTGTCGTATACATGAAATCCGTTTCTTTGCATTGCCAGGAGTTGATAAATTCCGGTATGTCAAACGATTTAAGTATTTCAAAACCAAGACCTATAACAAGGAATATCTTTACAGTGGTCAATTCAGCGTAAAAAATATATAAATAAATCGTATGTTTCAACGAGATCTACTTATTTATTGTAGAAAGTTTTTGTCTCTATCGTTTGCTGTTTACTAGTTAAGCAAAATCCAGCAAAATTCACCCAGAATAAAGAAGTTTTCAGAGGCTATTCCCATACAATGCAAGATATACATTAGATTTGTCGTGTAAATATCTTTAATATACGGTATTTTAATAAAAATCGTTAGAACCATTTTCGGGAAAGTCAAAATTTACATACTTTTTTATGAAAAGAGTGTTCACAGACATACAGACACATGGACACGTAGCTTTTTCTAAACATCTGACGTGTTCCGTTAACATGACTTTCACTACATCTCCTTAATGAATTATTGTTAAAAAGCTTAAACTTCTATCTACTTCATGCTAATCGAAACACGTATTAGCAGAAATGCTTTCTTGTAATCAGAAAATAAATAAGGAAATACACTAGGCTAAAATAACATTTAAAGTTGGTTACCATGTGGATAAAACCCGTTTCTATGCATTGCCTGGAGTTCACAAATTCCAGTATGTGAAAAGTTTTAAGTATTTTAAAACTGAAACAAATAACAAGAAATATCTCAATAATGGTCAACTCTACGAAAAAAAATTTAAATGACATAAATTGTGGTTTTAAAGAGCTTTTGTGAAGTAAGATTTTGTTCATCTCTTACGGTTTACTGGTTATGCAAAATCCAGCACAATTCATCCAGAATAAAGAGGTGTTCATTCCCCATGTAAAGGGTAGTTTGGGGTGGCGGGTTTTCCTCAAAATCTTCGTGTCGCATTCTTGGAAGATACTTAACTTATATAGCAAGTTTGTTATTTTACCGACTTTTCGTTTTTGAGTTGTCGTGTTCACCGACACACGGACATGCACACAGACCTTTTTCTAAAAATACTTTTTTTTTGGATACCGTAAAACACCTATTTCCGGTGAAATCTTGGAATCGAATTTTCGGGTGGAATGCAATATCTTCTCTATACATTTTGTACATAGTACGTGTAGAGAAAGTAATACTTAGCCAAGAGAAACACTAGAAGACCGAACAAAAGATGGATGGACACGCAATAATTTCATTCAGGAGACCTTCCGAGACTTTGTCCCTGATAATGGAAATGATGCTGATGATGGTCAATTCCTTCAAGTTAAACTTTTAATATAAAGCTTTAATGATTACAAAATTTAACAAATTAATAATTAAATTTTCACAGTTTTCCTGATGATAGTCCGAGTGCCGGTTATCTCCAACTTCCTTCATCTTACATTAGCATATAAAAGAGCAACAGCTACAGAGTTACATGCACTTCCGCACGGCCACTGTACTCTCTACCTCTGTCCCTCTAGGACATCATGGGTAGGCTGCAATAAGTTTTTTTTATGTGATACCTCCCATGGCAAGCGATGTGAAGTTGGCGACCACTTCGATAGGTCCCCATTGACAGACTATACTCCCTATATCGAGCTGTTCCCACTTGGTGAAATCTAATCGAACAGAATTTCCGTTTACAACGATTTTAAATGACAACAAACAAAAGGAGACGCATCGAATCGAATCGAAAATAATTCACAGGCAAGAATATTCGTTCAACAGCCGAAATGGAACTTCTTGTTTCGCTTACAATCGCCAGTCATCATGAGAAAACTAACGAATGCGTGATGTGTATTACATCAAAATCATTGTTTATTTGAGATTAGGTTGGTGTATTGTGTTACATTACATGATCATTTCTATAAGGTTGAAAACTATCTACGGTTCTACGATAAAACTAATACATATTATTCTAATGCTAACGCACACGATAATGCTTGGAGTGAAGTTAGAAAATTAATTATTGGAACCCCGAATGATCCTTGATAAAAATATATTATAAATCCATTTCATTTCTTGTTCCTGTTATTTGTTTCTTCTTTCTCGGTTTCTCTACAAAGAATGTGATAATGCTATTATATGATTCATTTTCTGACATCACTTTTCTTGTAGCTTCAGTTCCGTTGGTTCGATTTGATTTGATTCCGCTATAGGAGCTCGGCAGTAGGAGTTTCGGTTCTTTTCGGTTCGATTCCATTTGACTCCGCTAGATGAGCTCGGCACTAGGAGTGTAAAAATCCTTAGCATGGCTTCCTTCGGAAGGGAAGTAAAGCCTTGGTCCCGTGTCGTAGATTTACGGCACATAAAAGAACCTCAAGTCTGATAGAGAGGCCTCTGAGCAAAATTAAGCGGTCTTTCACACTAAGTGTAGAATTGCACGCTGAGAATCACAGTAGTTAAAGAACGTCCATAAATAACATGCCATTTTTTCGGCAGTAGGAGTTTCGTTTCTTTTCGGTTCGATTCCATTTGACTCCGCTAGATGAGCTTGACAGAACGAGTTTCGGTTCGCTTCGGTTCGATTCCATTTGACTCCCCTATATGAGAGCGGCAGTAAGGGTTTCGCTTCGGTTCGGTACGATCCTATTTGTCTTCGCTGAATGAGCTCGGCAGTAGGAGTTTCGGTTCGGTTTGATTCGATTACATTTGTCTCCACTTGATGAGAGCGGCAGTAAGAGTTTCGGTTTTATTCAATTAGACTTGATTCCATCACATGATAACGGCAGGAGGAGTATCAGTCTCATTCAATTCGATTTGATTCCGCTAGTTGACAGTGGCAGGTAGAGTTTCGGTCCCGTTCAATTTGCCTGCGGTGCCATAAGTAGTAAAAGCGGGCGTGGCCGAATGGTTGGACCATTCGCCTCTTACCTAGACGGCCCGGGTTCGATCCCAAGAGACCGCATGTGAGATTTGTGGTGGACAAAACGGCTCTGGGGTGGGTTTTCTCCGGGTTCTCCGGTTTCCCCCGCCATTGCATTTCACTGGTGCTCCATCTTCATTCATGTATCATCAGTATTGCTGCCTGCGGTGCAATAAGTAGTTAAAGTGGGCGTTAAACACTACCAAGAAAAAAAGCGGGCGTTAAACGCTATCAGGGGACAGGATCCCGTTTAATTAGATTTGATTCTGCCTGAAAAGAGTGGCAGGAGGAGTATCGGTCCTCTTTAATTCGATTTGATTCCGCCTGATGAAAGTGGCAGGAGGTAGTTCAGTCCCGTTCAATTCAATTTGATTCCGCTAGATGAGAGGGAAAGAAGGAGTTTCGGTTCCGATTGATTCGATTTGATTCCGCTAGATGAGAGTGGCAGGAAGCTTTCGGTCCCGTTCAATTCGGTTTGATTGGCAGTAAGAGTTTGGTTCCATTCAATTCGATTTGATTGCGCTAGATAAGAGTGGCAGGAGGAGTTTGGTTCCTTTCAATTCGAATTAATTGCGCTAGATGAGAGTGGCAGGAGGAGTTTGGTTCCATTCGATTCGATTTGATTGCGGTAGATGAGAGTGGATGTGGAGTTTGATTCCATTCAATTCGATTTAATTGCGCTAGATGAGAGTGGCAGGAGGAGTTTGGTTCCATTCAATTCGATTTAATTGCGCTAGATGAGAGTGGCAGAAGGAGTTTGTATCCATTCAATTAGATTTGATTGCGCTAGATGAGAGTGGCAGGAGGAGTTTGGTTCCATTCAATTAGATTTGATTTCGCTAGATAAGACTGGAGGATATTATTTCATTTAATTCTATTCGATTCCACTAAATGGAAGCGCATCTTTAGACCTCCCAGTAAACAATAAAATTCCATGTCGATATCCCTAACAGGCTTCTCTTGCACGTATCGCAGTAACGCTGCCTCAACGCTGCGTCTGCAATATTAACGCACTTAGAGCTTGAAGCGTTTACGTCACTTAAGAGAGAAAGATACGCTTATCACATAAACGCATCTGCTAGACAGAATACCAAAGACGCCTAATTTGTCAGAGATGAAGAAATATTCATCTCTTTTCTTCTGAAATTTACTGTCGAATTCGGACATTACTACGCCGCGTACATGTATTTTGTTTGCTAATTCCTTGGCATGGGGCGTGCTTGCAGAAATTTATACGCTTTCAGTGTGACTTTTAGCATGCTCATCCTGAAGTGCTATGCATAAACGATATAATACAAATGTATGTACAGTAAATCTTCACAATGTTTGCGCAGACCGCCTCTAGCGCTAACTGCATCTTTGCTACATTGCAGATTTTCAGGGATGTACATATGCTCTTTCATTGCGACAAACAGGTTTTAGGAACGTCACAACAAATATTTGATGTGTTCCATTCACATGCTTTTCTCTATATATTCGGAAACAAACTATTATTACAAAAGCTTATGTTTCTAACAACCTACTTCACGCTAATCGATAAATATTAGCACAAATGATTTTACTACCATTTATTTGTAAGTAGAAGGGATATAAAGGGATGCACTAGGCCAAAGGGATAATCAAACCTTTTAGAAATGTCACCATACGATGCCATTGAGATTCGATTATGTTTGCATGGCCAGGAATAAAATAAAAGATAAACGAATGACGAAGTAACTTAAACCAATAAAAAGGAATATCTCGAAAATGGTAAACTACACCAAAAATATGTATCTAACATAAAGTGTGTGTTTTGATACGCCTAAGAGTAAAGTGCAGTAAGATTTTATCTCTCTGTAATGGTTACCAGGTTTTCAAAATTCTTGAAAGAAGAGGACTTCAGAAAATGAAAGATATACCTTTCATTTGTAACAAAAGGTTAGATAAATTTCTGAGAAAAGTGTTCCATATGAAGAGTACTCTGGGGTGGGGGATTTTCTTGAAAATCCTTGTGTCGCATCCTTGAAGGATGCTGAACTTAGATATAAAAAAATATATTTAAAGGAGTTTTCGCTTCTGAGTTGTTTACATACAAGTACAACATTTTTACTGAAATGCCTTTCTGGATTCACGAGACCCCAATATGCGTATTTTCAGTGAGATACGAGAATTTTTTGGTGGAATGCAATACATTCTCTACCCACTATGTATGTGCTAGAGAAAGTAACGGCAGTTTATTATGATATAAATCCAGAATGCTTGGGGTTTTATACAATTAGTTATAAGAATAGATTGAAAAAATCTGAGACGTTGCACATATTTCGTTGTAGGTATAAGAGGAATATCGTAGGCTAAGGCGATAGTCAGATTTTCAACAGCTGGACTGATGTCCTATCCATCCCCTTTGCATGGTCACGAGAAAAAGCGAATAATGATTTGCCAAATTGCGAAACGTATAAGTATGTAAACTCAAACGACTAACAACGAATATCTCGAATATAGCTAAAGGACATTTGGAGTAAACTTGAAATTTCCATATTTTCGTAAAAATGTTACTGAAAATGTTACTATGATTGCATTGCTGTTGTGTTAACATGAATACTAAGTTTCATTCAAATTGGATGAATACTTTACAAGATATGGATAAATTAATACATTTTATTATACAAATATGTGGCATAAAATCTTTACACGCCTCAAAATGTTAAAACATTCTTTGGCATTTTTTGAATTGGAACTTTGAACTACAGTAAAAATCTGATGTGTTCCATTCACATGACTTTCTCTATATCTCTGTAATAAATTATTGTTAATAAGCTTATCTTTTATTTATTTCATGCTAATCAAGAAAAAATAGCAGGAATAGGCTTATTTCTTTTTTTTTTTATTGTAAGTAGAAGCGAAATAAGGGAGTACCATAAAATAAAGTGAAAGCCGAAAGCTGGTTACTATGTGACTGATGTACCTTTGTTTGTATGGACAGCAATTGACAAATTGCTGTATGAGAAAAGTATGTTTTTCAAAGCTGAAACCAAGAAAAAGGAATATCTCAAAAACGATCAACCCCAAGAAAAAAAGCTGATGTGTACCATTCACATGACTTTCTCCATATCCCTGCAACAAATAATTCTTAAAAAGCTTATACTTCTATTTACTTTATGCTAATCAGAAAAAATAGCAGAAATAGTCTAATTACTCGCTACCTTGTAAGTAGAAGCGAAATAAAGGACAACCGTAGGTTAAAGTGATAGTCAAAAGCTGGTTGCTATGTCAATGAAGTTCCTTTGTTTATATGGATAGGAGTTGACAAGTTCCTGTATGAGAAAAGTATACGTTTTTCATAGCAGAAACCAAAAATAAGGAATGTCACAAAAACGAACTCCACGAAAAAAATTTATATAACATAAATTATGTGTTTTAATGTGCTCTACATTTTTTGTTCAGTAAGTTTTTGTCCATCTCTTACGGTTTAGCAGTTATTCAAAATTTAGTAAAATTCATCCAGAATAATCTACTCTTCAGAGGCTATTCCCAGAAGATTCAAGATATACATTTTATTTGTCACTTTAATATATGACAAAATTGTTAGAGTCATTTTTGAGAAAATCGAAATTTTCCAAAAAAGTTTCATGTAAAGCGTATTTTGGGATGAGAGGATGTTTCTCAAAATCTTCCTGTCGCTCCCTGGAAGATACTAAACTTAAGTACCAAGTTTGGTATTTTACCGACTTTTCGTTTTTGAGTTATCGTGTTCACAGACACACCGACACACACACACACGTACCTTTTTGTGAAAATGCTTTTTTTTGGATATTGGGGACCCTAAAACATATATTTCCGGTGAAACCTCGGTATCGAATTTTTGGGTGGAGTGCAATACTTTCTCTATACACTATGTACATAGTGCGTATGGAGCAAGTAAAAATGTATACAACATAAATTGTGTGTTTTAACGTGCTCTACATTTTTTATGTGTTGTTTTTGTCCATCTCATACGGTTTAGTAATTATGCAAAATTCATACCGAATAAAGTAATCTTCAAAGACTATTCCCAGAAAATTCAAAATTTATATTTTATTTGTCAGGTAAATATCTTTAATATATGAAATTTTAATCAAAATCATTAGGGTCATTTTTTAGAAAATCAAAAGGGTAGTTTGGGGAGGGAGGATTTTTCTCAAAATCTTCGTGTTGCATCCCTGGAAGATACTGAACTTAAATACCAAGTTTGGTATTTTACCGACTTTTCGTTTTTGAGTTATCGTGTTCACAGACACACGGACACACACACACGGACCCTTTTGTGAAAATGCCTTTTTTGGATATTGGGGACCCTAAAACATATATTTCCGGTGAAATCTCGGTATCGAATTTGTTAGCGAATTGCAATACCTTCTCTATACACTATGTACATAGTAAGTGTAGAGAAAGTAAAAAAGCGTACGTAGTGATATTTCAGTTACCTGACTACTGAATTAGGATAATTGTTTTTAAAAGTTAGAATTGTTTTTTTCTAATCTTTTCATAAAAGATATTTCTGGAATAATAATATTGGTGGTAGACAAATGGTCACAAAAGGCCATTTAGGCCACAAAAATGTTATTTCACATAAATATTGTGATTGTACTACTTTTTGCGTGTAATATTTTATTATCTCTTACGGTTTACAAACTATATTAAAGTAATTCAGAGTGAAGAGATTTCATAGGTCCCCAAATTCAAGATAGACATTTTATTATGAATAATAGTTTAATCGAAAACGTTAGAGATATAATTAGAAAGTCAAAAATAAGAGAAAAATTTCACCACCAACCTAGATGTCCGTGATACTAATCTTTCCCGTATGCAAACGCACAACGCAAACTCTTATAGGCTACCATCGATCACAAGCATATACCTATAGTAGTCATTGCACATTCAATTCACATATTAGCTTATGTGAGCTGTTTCACTTCTAGCATACATTGCGGCGCTGAAAGCCTGCAATACGAACATGAATAGCTTTCAAAACAAATTTGTCTACTATGTAGGTAGATGAACAATTAAAAGACACTGAGTTACAAGCTTCGAATGATACCATTGAAGAACAATAATCTGTATGAGAGAGAGAGAGGTAGACGAATGGTATCTGAAGCAAAAACAGAAACCCTTAAAACAATAAACCTGGGGGATAGCTCTTCTTATTTTGCGTGGATTATTTATTCTCCTCCTCGTTTTTATACATTTTGAAGGCAAAATTGCAACAACAACAACAAAAAAGTGACAATCTTGGTATTTATGAGGTTTATAAGTTTTTATCATGTTAGGCACAATACTTATATTTTAAATATAGCTTTTAACATGATGACACTGACAATGTACTGTGAATTTTCTACAAGCAGAAAAACACACACACACACTGTGTTGCAGTGTTTTTTTTTTTTTTTTTTTTTTTTTTTTTTTTTTATAGGGTTTAACGCCCGCTGTTACTGCTAATCACACCACAGGCTATGACTTTGATGATACACAGAATGAGGATGGAGTACTGGTGGAATGCGATGGCAGTAGAAACTGGAGAACTCGGAGAAAACTCGCCTCTGACCCACTTTGTCCAGTACAATTCCCACATGCGGTCGCCTGGGATCGAACTGGGTTCTCCTTGGTAAGAGACGAGTGGTTTAACTACTCGGCCACGGTGTGACCGGCCTTGGCATTAGGCCTTGTTTTAGAAGTTTTTCTCTGCAAATTGTATACATACACTGTATAAATAGAACATTTATAATAATAATAATAATAATAATAATAATAATAATAATGAAGTTGTATGTTGAAACCAAGAACTTTTTTCTTCCTTTCTTTCTTTCATTCATACATTCATTCATTACTAACTTTACCTTTGCTATAAATAACTTTTGGGAATATATTTTCTGGCATAAGTGACATTTTCTCTCAGAAACTAATGAAGATAGGTAAATAACATTCTAGGATGATAAAGCAATTTGTAAATGTTTTTATGGATATAGTTTTGTGTTAATATTTATGTACGGGTTTTTTTTAACAAACATTGAAAAAAATACTGTTATTGAGATATATCCTGTGGATACATCTGGATTGTATCTTAAGGTCCTCCTACATCATTGAGGATAAAAAGTGCCATTTTAAATTATTTATATTTTTATAGAGCATTGAAAGGTTCTCTTCAAGTGAGTGTAAGAATGACATTTACATCTATAAAACTTTTGGGTTTATGATCTAGCATACATTGCGGAGTTTTAGATGTCTTCTACCACATTTATAACTTTAACGCTCGTTTTCCGTTAAGCTGCTTTTTTCTAGACTATTAATATTAACCTATCAAGTATTTGAAATAGTTAACAGAAGTTTTTCACGATTATGATTTTTAGACAAGAATACAATATACTAAAATCAGTGCTGCAAAGGACATTGTTTATTCCTTTTCTTTAAATTTTCCATGAATGTTTTAATCAAAATAAATCATTTTAGAGTTAACTTGATAAACAAATATGTATACTGATCACATGTCAAGGGTTCTAGCTAGCAAAGGTTCTTATAGCTTCAAAACTAATCAGTATTCTGATAATATCGTCGCGTATGTAGCCGCTCTCATGTTCGCTCTGGTATGCGGTGGTGGAGCTGGGATGTGAGACATGTCATTTGGATGTAAAACAACGGCACGACGTAACAGGACATTTCAGAACGTGACACATTGGCCGACATCTGCTTCCCTTGAGATTCGTATGGAAACGTCCAGTATCTTCCACAAGTTTGCAGAAAGTTCTGTGACATCATTTTCTAGCTGTAAAAAGAGGAAGGATTGCAATGCAGTGTTGTGTTGTAAATTGTACTGAGTTGTGAGTGACTGGAGTGTTAGCGCACAGTGGTGGGCGAACCATGGATGGCATGCATCTGTAAACCGTCTACGTGTCGGAACGTCGAGTGAATCATTTGCGGGAATGAATCAAAGAGAGTATTTGTAACTCATTTATGAGCCAATAAAGTAGTTTTTTAGTATATTGGAATAAGAATGTGTAAGACATGTTGATATCTAATGTTGGAAGGAATGTGGCAAACTAGTGACTATAAATACATCCAATTATGTATGCCCAGTTACTTAATATGACATTTAAATACCTATACTATAGACATAGTTATGTTTTTTATACCTAACTTTCATACCTGAGGTTTAGTTCTTACTTAAAACAACAACATGAACAAAAACTTTATATCCTTAATTGTTTCATGAACACAGGTTTTGCCTTAAATAATTTCTGAGATAATATGTCATGAATTTAGAAAATGTAATATTTTCACAATAGGACCTTTAATCTCTATTTAAAAGGATTAATACTCTCTATCTGATAGACTTAATAGAACTTTGCACATATTGACACAGAGGAATTGATCCGAAGAATTTATGGCGCTAGCACGTGAGTAACAGATCTACAGCTTCTGTGTTTCCTTGAAAATGATAAAAATAGGATTCACAGCCAAGTAACCCCGCCGGGGCGTCAGTTTGGAACGTCGGGCTCGGCAGCTGCTTTGCCTCAGATTTCTAACGTGACATATTGTTTGTCTGCCATTATTTACCTCTTCCTTTCCTTCCTAGCTGCCACGGCTGAAAATAAAAATCCAGCATAATTTACTGTATGCGGAATAGTGATGAATTGTGATTACATCTCGAGAAATGCAGATGTTGCAGAAGAGTATCTGTAGTAGATGTGTCTACAGGGATGCCCAACCGTCCCTCTACAAAACAAGTATATCTATTACATTCACATTACTCTCTACACCTATTCTGTAACAAATTTATCTTTACAACAGCGTCTTATTCTATCTACCTTATGCTAACCTAAATAAATATTAGCAGAAATTTTCTTGCTATTTAGTTCCATCTAAGGAGAAGGGGGGTCACACCGTGGCCTAAAGGTTAGACCACTCACTTCTCACCAAGACGGCTCCGGTTCGATCCCAGACCACCACATGTGGGGTTTGTGGTAGACAAAGTGGCGCAGGGACTGATTTTCTCTGGGTCTTTCGATTTCCCCCTCCATCGCATTCCACCGCCATCTCCAATCTCATTCCATGTATCATCAGTGTTATCGCTTGCGGCACCGTGTGTAGTAAAAAGCGGGCGTAACTTAGCTTCTTCGCGTTTTCCAGCAACAACCAACATGTTTCTAGCTCTACATTCACAGTAGTAAAGGATCGCGATAATCAGTCATGCAAAGTTACACAAAATGAAGTGAGGCTATTCCTAGGAAATTCAAGATATGTATTTTATTTTTCATGTATATATCTTCGATATATGGTATTTTAATCAAACCGTTAGATCCATTCTTGAGAAAATCAAAATTTTCCAAATGTTTATGATACTTCTGCTTGGGGTGATTTTCCTGAAAATTTTCGCCTTGCATCCTTGGAAGGTACTGAGCATAATTATAAAGTTTGGCATTTAACCGACTTTTCATTTCTGAGTTATGTTGTTGATTACAGACACACACACACACATACACACACAGATACACACGAATCTTTTTATAAAAACTTTTTTATAAGATGTGTATTTCCTATGAAATCTTGGTGCACTCTACCTGTGTATCATGTACTAAGTAGAGAAAGAAACATATGATGTGTTACATGTACCTGCCTTTCTGAACATATTGTCAAACAAATTATTCTCACATTAATCGATATTAATATTCACAAAGATGCTTTAATTACATATTTGCATGCAGATAACATGTGAATAGAGGAATATACTAGGATTAGGCCTTTTAAGCGCTGGTCGCTATGTGATGGCCAGAAACGTGAATAACGACTTCCCAAGCACTGAAAACTGAAATAATAACAAAAAATATCTCAGAAGCTGTTTGTTCGGCAATATCTGATGTGTTCCATTCACATGCCTTTCTTTACCTATTCCACAAATAAACTAATTTTACAAACTATTATGTTTCTAGAACCTGTATTTTTAGATATTTATAGATATCTATGGATATCTATAGATAAATATATGGATATATCGATATTTTATTTCACTGCCAACGGCATGGCCCGAACAGGACTATAATGTTATAAAATCATAATTAATACAAAGTCGAAATAGTAGTAGTAATAGTAATAATATTAATAATAATAATAATAATAATAATAATAATAATAATAGGAATAATAATAATAATAATAATAACAATGCCCTACCAGACTAATAATATAAAAGTCATATTTTAGCGAACTGTAAATATACTAGAACAGTCTTAAAACAAATCTGATATTTTACATTCAAATGACTTTCTGTTGCTGATCCTTAAACTTTTCTTACAATAGATTGTCCTTTCATCCGTATCATGCTAATCGAGTTAAACATTAACAAAAATGGTCTTATTACTGGCTTCCTCGAAGTATAATGAAAATAAGGGAACATATTAGTAGCCAAATCTTTTAAAAGCTGGTGCTATGTCAAACAATTGAAATTGCGTTCTCTTTGCTTGCCAGGAGTAAACAAAAGAGAGGCGATAAGAAAAATGACTCCCCGTTTGAGAAAAGTTCAAGTAGTTTAAAAGAGAAGCCAATAAAATGGAATATCTTCGAAACGGTTTATTCTACAAAAAAAATGTTTATGACATAAATAATGTGTTTTTTTAACAAGATCTGCAGTTTTCATCCAGTAATTTATTGCATTTCCCTTACGGTTTACCAGATATATAAAAGTTATACAAAAGCTATACAGAATGAAGAGGTCTTCAGAGATTATTCCCAGATAATTCAGTGTAAACCTTTTGTTTGTCATAAAAATGACTTAAATATTTTAATCACAATCATTAGAGTCATTTTTGAGAAAATAAAATGATCCAGAATGAAGGGCATTTCAGAGATTATTCCCAGAACATTCTGGATAATTTGTATTAATTTTGAAGATAATATCTTAAACATATAGTATTTTAATCAAAATCTTTAAAGTTATGTTTCAGAAATTCAATTTTTTCGAAAAATTTCCCATGTAACGGGTAGTTTGGGTGAATGAAATCTTCGAGTCACATCCTTGAAACATTCTGAACTGTGTACCAACTTGCGTCTATGAGTGATGATGTTCACACACACACACAACACACACAAACACACACTCACACATACACAAACACACAAGCATTCGGTACTTTTAAAAATGTTTCTTTGTTGTCCTCAGAACATGTATTTCTAATAAAATCTCGCTATCATATTTTTGGTTGAAATACAATTCTTTTCTCTACCTATTGCGTGTATTGTACGTACGTGGTAGACATTAATTAGTTATTCCCTTCTTATTCTTAAGAATACCAATATGCCAAAAATGACCAAAGTTCATAAATTGGATTTTAGTGTTATTAAACAGTGCAGCACTCTAGTTTACTTCTAAGAGTATTAATAGCTTTAGATCATTTTATAAAAATCCTTTTTGTGTTAAATATCCATCCACAAATCTAGTTTTCTACAAAATTAAAGTGAAAAGACTGGTTGGTTTTTTATTTTTAGTGTAGCTTTATTTAACATCAGCATAGGTTTTGTGGCGACAACTTGAATCCACTTGTTATAGAAACATATTAACTGGAGTTACACAGGTTTACCATAAACTGGTTAAATTAGAATTTTTAAGTATTTAAATAATGATCATAAATTGGTCGGTTCATCTAATGCTGCCTAAAGATCTGTAGAAATTTAGTTCCTGATCTTATGATTGGATCTTGGTGGCCGGTAATAATGTGCTTTACATCAGTCTTTTTGTTGCAATGCCTACAAAATGGATAATTCTTTCTGGTAAATAAATAATCATGTGTTAATTTAGTGTGAAAAGTCTTTAATCTGATAAGTAACCTGCGGTAATTGGTAGTCGTAAAATAAGTAAATGCAAAAAGAAAACTACAATTGTTATAGTATTAACATAAAACTAAATGTTGTAATCATACGGTAACAACAGTATGAGAATTAATTTGTAACATTGTGCACGTTTATATCAGAAAATATGAATAGAGGTTTTGGTAATTAACTGATATTGAATACAATTCCAAAGAAACGTCCTCCTTGGTAACTATTGTACTCAGTTGCATGGGTTGCATAATGACACTACAAATTAATATTCTGCATGCAGGGCTTTGCCGAAAACTAAAAACTTATTCCGCCACTTTCTACAAATAAGAAAGCTTTCTCCTTGGCAGGCATAAGCATAATAGTCGATGGTTTGCGTGTTACATTGCTCTCTGTTCCTGTCGTTGAAAAGTGACACATGACACACTGCTAGGAAGGGAGACCATCCACTACCGTCCTCAACATGCACGGAAGAAGTTTGCTTTCTCTGGCACAAAATCAAGGGATTTTATCATGGCTGCTCTAGAAAGCTGAAATATGCTGTAACGGATTTAAACTTTCCTTGCGTACCAGCGTTATGAAACTTTCTTAGATGTGGTATGCGAACCCCCCTTTTATTTCACATATTATAAGCATCGTTCATTGGTTCGTTTTATGTCCCTTAAGTATACTTCAAGCCGGTCACATAGAGAAATAACACAGAATAGCATCAAATGTTCATTACCTGAAGTTGGAAATATTACGAGCTGAATATTACGAGGGGATTTGACCACTTTTTATTCACGTCAGTATACATACAGATGCAGTTAGTATAACTTAATTAATGCATTATTGCAGCACTATTGTGTGGAATTAAATGGTGAATTTACAGCACCAAAAATGAAAATAAGGTTTCGTTAACAAAAATAAGAAAATATTACTGAAGTATAATTTCAGAGCTTTTACTGTTTATGTTGAATAAGGAAATATCACATTAACAGGAAGTAAGAACATTATGAAGTACATAATATAGAAATGAGCAGAGAAGAAATGAGGAAAAACGGAAAGAGGAGACAGGAAGGGAGATATAAAGGAGGAGCACGAGAAATGAGGGAAGAGAAGTAATAAAACTGTCAAATGTGCACATTTTGTCGTATTTAGTTACGAAATATACCGGGTTGTGCATAGTATTATGCAAGTTGATGCAGTCTGTAACCAGGTCCTTCCTTCATATGTATTCCAAAAATGTCCTAACATTTCTAGAGAAATAATTGTTTCACATTTACACGATTTCGTTGTCAAAATTTGTATGGTCACTTACAAATCATTCAATAAAATTCAGTTAATACTCGTATTATTAAATCAAAAGTTTGTATATTTTCCTATTTATCATTAATTTAAAACTTTAAGTAGCTAGTATACATTGTACACTATAAAACTTCGTTTAGAGTCTAGTTGGTTCCTTAGTAAATTTAATCCAGATAGTATTTAGTTTCCATTTTGGAATGTGTCTAGTTTTAATAATTTATAATTAGTGAAAGAATACCTTTATATTTTCATTTACTTTAAATCCAGTTCCTTTTTTCCGGAATTTGAGCACGGTTTTTCTACTCTCCGTGCGGCTTCTCTTACCATTGAGCTACTGTGACAACATACCGGTGTGACATTCAATCCTCCAAATAATTCGTGCTTTACTTTATCCGGTCAACTAATTGGCATGTTTCCCTCCAGAGAATGCGTTTATGGTGACTTACATTCTTAAGCACTTGGTATATGGGTAATATTATCATAGTTACCTATGTCAATATTGGGCAATTTTATTGTTCTTTGGAAATTAAAGTGTTTTATTTAAGTAGGCTTTTTAACGGCTGCGGTTATTAACACTATATTGAATGTGAAAGACTGATTAATTTGCTCGAGGCCTCTTTCGCGACCTTGGGAGCCAGAGGCTTTCATGTTATTCCTAGACCACGAAGGACGAGGTGTTGGAAGTGCTCCTATATTAATATTACCATGGGTACACATTTTTACTATTAGAACCTATATCAGGAAGAACAGTGTCAATTCTGCAAAGAGAGATTTTGTATGAATGCCATTTTACTATGATACAGCTAATGGAAAAGCATTATGAATTTAATTGTCCCTTATACCTCCTTTTCTTGGACTGTGTCAGATCTGGCCGTCCTAGGTATGTACGCACAAAAGAAGGTGTGAACGCTGTTCGCGCAAGTATTAGACGCAATCCTTTGCGTAAACAATTTCGTCTCGCAAAATTAACACCTCTTCACAAACAATGTCACGTTTTTTTATTTATTTATTTATTTTTTTTTTGAATTTATGATTTATATGTTAGTGCATATAAAAGACACACAAGACATTTACTTACTCCATGGCACGACAGCTCACGGGAAACCTTGGCCTACCGCCCGGCCGCTGCGTCCCCCATCTCGGTCCACTACAGACGTCATGGATGGGGTGCAGTATTGGAGGGTGAGACGTGGTCAGCGCCTCGAATCCCCCTGGCCGGTTAATGCGGTCCTCATGACCTGGAGCCGCTACTTCTCCATCAACTAGCTCCTCAATTGGCCCCCCAGGGACCTTACGAGGCTGAGTGCACCCCGGGCCAGGTCTCCCAGCGGTGGAAAAATCCCCACGCCGGTACTGGGGATCGAACCCAGGTCTCCCGCTTGGTAAGTAGCAACGCTACCACCGCGCTAAGGAGACGACCACACAAGACATTTGCTAACAAAAAATGAAATACTGGGAATAGCCCCTGAGTCCTCTTCGTTCTAAACGGCTTTCGCTTAACTGGTAAGAGATACAAAAAACTTATTATACAAAAAATGTATATTTTGTTAAAACACACAATTTGTCATACATTTTCTGTAGAGCTAACCATTTCAGAGATAATCTCTGTTGTAAGCTTCAGTTTTAAAATACTTATACTTTTCTCAAACGGGAAATCCTCATTCGAATCATATCTCTCTGTGTGTGTGTGTGTGTGTGTGTGTGTGTGTGTGTGTGTGTGTGTGTGTGTGTGTGTGTGTGTGTGTGTTTTCTCTCCCGGCAGGGGAAAGGAAACTGAATTTCAACGATAATCGCACAGCGACAACTTTTAAAATATTCTACTGTAGCTTTAGCCTCAGAGTATACGTATATCTCGTTTTTTTTTTTTTTTTTTTTTTTTTTTTTTTTTTTTTTTTTTTTTTTTGGTAGCAAACTTCCTTTAACCTGGTTGATCATATCGGACGATGAACGAAATTGTTGAAATGATGTTCAAATGATCTCGGGGTCCATGGAGCTTAAAGTTACTCAATATTCGTCTTCTCAAAATAAGGGAAACACCGAAGAAACCTTATTCAATTAACTTATCCCAAACGAGATTCGAACTCGCGACCTGATGAACGTGACACACTACCACTACACTACCCAGGCGATCCTATAATTCCTTGTAAAATTAGTTTGTTTGCACAATAGATGGAGAAATGCATGTGTGTGGTACACATCAGACTTTTTAAGTATCGTGTGTTGCAAGACAGGTAGAGAAAGTCATGTGAATGAAGCACTCAGACTTTTAATTTGTACGTTTCAATGGACAAAATCTGTAGCTTCCTGTGCAAGCGGACTGTGAAGAAACAATTTTCTCAGTGGAAAAGCTGTTGCAGCGGATGAAAAGTTATTTGACGTACGAAAAGCAGAGGAATTATTAATCGATAACGTTCTAACAGCCCTTCAAGAAGTAAATGGGAGTAATCAAAATATGAGGCGAATCATATCAAACAAAACCTGACAGCAAAGCTCTTTTCATTTCACGATTTTTCTTCATTGAGAGCGTTTTCATTCTGGGTCTTGTTATTTTTTCCTTTCCTTTTTATTTTCCTTGTTATTCTCACTCCACGAAATGAGTTCGTCATCATTGGTAGACAGTTCTGATACTTCATGGAACTGCGTAGCCTAGAAATCGTTCATCTTCGAGAAATCTTAGCAGTTCTTGATCTTCGGCTGTCATCTTGGTAATGAGATCCACTCTCATCTCTCCGGCAGAGTGGTTGGTGACCTTGGTGATTATGTCCTAACGATACTCGATAGGAACCCTAAGGGCAAGATTAAAGGGAAGCCAACTGCTTCAAGTAAGGTAAGTTTTTCCTTTGCCTTTTCCATTTTTCCTTCACAGAATAAAATGTCTACCTTTCCTTCCAAAGCTCCAAAACACTAAGGAAGTAATATCACCCGAATTTCTCTGTTCATACTCATGATTCCCATACCAGTTTTGAATTTCACACATAAGTATTCTCATTCATCCATAAGCACGCACATTACTTAGAGAAAGTGTTGCATTCTAACCAAATATTTGATTCCTTTATTTTACTGGAAAATACACGTTATTGAGACCCATGACTACATCTGATGTGTTATATCCACACGACTGTCTCTCCCTGTTCTGCAAACAAACTGTTCTCTTACAAAATATACTTCTTTTATCTGCATCATACTAATGGAGATTAGCAGAAATGGTATTATTACTTTCTCCCTTGTAAGTAGAAGGGAAATAAGGGAATTCACTAGGCTAAGGCGATAGTCAAATATTTCAAAAGCTGTCGGTTTGCAAAGACATTGAAGCTAGAATATCTTTGCATAGCCAGTAGCAAAAAAGAGAGATATTAAAAACGATGATTTATCGTGTGAAGAAGATATAGATAAGTATTTTAAAAGTGAAATAAAATAATGGATATATCTCGGAAATTGTTAATTAAAAAAATGTAACTGGCATAAATGGCGTCTTTTGCTGGTCTACTTTTTTGTGCAGTAAGATTTTTGTCTTTCTCTTAGTTTTAATAGAATGAGAAGGGCTTCAGCTATTTATAGAAAATTCCAGGCATAAATTTTACTTGCCATGTAAATATCTTTAGTTTATGGCATTTTAATGAAAATCCTGCAGCCATTTCTGGGAAATCAGAAAAATATTCTGAAAACCCTTTGGAAGATTCTAAACCTAAATATTAAGTTTGGTATTTAACCAACTTGTCGTTTTTGGGTTATGTTGTTCACAGACATACATATTGACGGACTTGTTTCTAAAGATAATTTTATGATTCGGTGAAATCTCGATATTGATTTTTTGGGCATAATGCCTTTTCTACCTACCTTGTGCACAACCATGAGCAATTATTAAAACAAAAGTTATATAAAATCCTCAAGTATTTAATGTTATTAAACCCCCAATTACTAACCCCATAGATAATATTCTTTATCAATAATATTCAGTTATAAACTTAATGAATAACTGTACTTAGATATGAGTAGAGAAAGAAAAAATCTTATCTATTATATTCATATTATCTTTACCGGCTATCGTTTATATGTATATAACTTCCACTAACTATTCTTTCGAAGGATTGTTTTTATCAGTTTCATGTTAACGTAATACACCTTTTCAGAATTAGTTTCATTTACACATTTCACTATAGATACAAGCGTTATAGAGAATACTGAACCAATATTCAGATGTTTTTGAAACCTAAACTCTAAATGTTCCTCCCATGACATAGTGAGAAACAACTAAACAGCGATATCACTTTAAAAATGACAAAGTATTAAGCAATAAAAATTGGAGGAAATAGCTATTATTGCCAGAAAAAAATATTTGTTTAAAATAAACAATGTGTTTTGAAGTATTCTGTGATTTTTGTGTAGTATATTGTAGTCTTTTTCCAAATGTTTTTATTCAGGGGTCTCAAAAGGTGTATTTTGGTGCTATCTAAGCATCGAAGTTTTGGGTGAACTATGTGATATGATATTTCAGCTAATATTTTTTATTAATTTGCATAGTTAGATAACATTATATGCATTTGTAAGAATAGTTTTTTTTGCGGAACAGGTAGAAAAATAACATGCATCGAATTTTTTTTCTGTACTGGTTTTGGTTTAGCTACTGGTTGTATCTATCAGTGAGACCTCCCACTAAATAGAACACATTAATTTGTTAAAGATGTCTCCCCGAGGCTGTAAAGAAACGTAGCCTATAGAGTATATGGAGTGTTTACGAGGAAAATTAATTTGATATTTTAAGGAGGCCAGAAAACGAGATCACAAAATAAACGACGCAGGTTTGCAAAGCGTTGAAGTGAAGACGAATCTGTCAACAGTCTCTGCAGGAAGAAGCGGCTGCATACTTGGCACTGAAGAAGCGTCGATGCGATGCGTTTAATTTAATGCCACCCGCGGACAGCTCCGCCACCTGAAATAGAACCTGCTGCTCTTGCCAGACGCTTCCTCGATTCTTGTGATTGATCAAAATATGATTCACTGCAGCTGCATTAACTTTATTGAAGCAAGTGCACATTCCAAGTGAGATGTTGGCAAACTGAATCTCTCAACGTATCTTTAACGTTGTCTCTTGAAGGAGGGATAGACCATCCCTCAGGATATCTAAATGCTTTCCAAAACGGAGGACGAAACAAACTGGAAGAAAAAAAAAGTTATAAGTCAGATTGTCTGAACATATGGTGCTGTTAGTAGGAAGAAAAACTTAAGTAAATATTTTATGTAAAATGGCGAAAGCTACAGAAAGAAGATACACTACAGTGGGTAGGTGGCGTCAGATTGAAAAACTTCAATGCCGTAGCCGGGATTTGAACCAAGGATCTTCCGGTCTCTAGCCGGTAGCTCTACCACTGAGCTACCATGGTAGCATACCGGTAAGCAATTCAATTTCCCAACTGACTCGCATTTAATGCGTGCCGGCATGTTGCCACGTGAGTTCAGTGACCGGCTAGAGGCCGGAAGATCCATGGTTCAAATCACGACTATGACATTGAATTTTTCAGTCTGATTCCAACTATCCAACTCCTGTCCTGTCCAACACCTTCTATAAAAAAAAAACAATTAAATTAACAATATACACTATGTTAATCGAAATAAACAGAATATATGCTTTTATTATAAAGGGGGATAGAGCAATAGTAATGCCTTTTAGCAGTGGATCCCCAAGTAATGTTTTTGAAATTCAGTTCTCTTTGCATAAGCAGGATGAAAAAAGGAAGTAGAATTTCCCATCTAGGAAAAACATAAGGTATAGTTAAAAATTATAGGTTTTGTAGTTTAAACGAACTTTTAAGTTAAATTTAATCCAAACTTAAATTATTAAAATTATTATAATTAAACAAACATTTAAATCTGAAACCAAAAATTGGGAATATCTAAAAAATGGTTAACTTCACTTCTCTCTGATATAAATTTTCCTGGTTAGTGAGATCTAGATTTTTACTTTCTCTTCACGCACTATGCATATAGTAGGTAGAAAAGGTGTTTTATTCCACCTAAAAATTCCAACACCAGATTTCACCGGAAATATATTTTGAGGTCCTCTCAGTAAAATGTGTGTATATGTATGTGTGTATAGCATAACTAAAATACGAAAAGACGCTAAATACTAAACTTCCAATCCTTCAAGAATGCGTCACGAAGATTCTCAAGAAAACCCCACTATACCAAGCTACACTTTACATGGATGTAATTTTGAAACTGTTCATTTTCAAAAAAATGACTGTGATGATTTTGATCAAAATTAAGGACATTTGTATCTCAAATAAAATGTATAGTTACATTTAAATTTTCTAGAAATAGCCTCTCGTTATTCTGGGTGCAATTTGTATAACTGGTAAACTGTAAGAGATAGACAGAAACTTATACACAAAAATGTACATCTCGTTAAAACACACAATTTATGTCATATATACTTTTTGCACAGTTTGTGGCTTCCGTTTTAAACTAAGTAAATTTTCTCAAATGAGAAGTCATATTTGATACATCTCGATTTTGTTTTATGCTGGCCATGCATAGCACACTGAACTTAAATTGTTTGATATAGTGATATCTTTTCAAATATTTGGCTATCCAATTAATCCGGTGTATTCTCTTATTTCCCTTCTACTTACAAGGCACTTCACAATAAGACCCTTTCTGTTAATGTTTATCTCGAGTATTCATTGTAAGATTTGTTTGTTTGCAGAACAGATAGGGAAAGTCGAGTGAATGAAACAGTTGATTAAAATAGCATATGAATGACTTTTTTGTGTAGAAGTTTAAATCTATCACGTTTCCCATTTAGCAAAATTCATTTAGAATGAAGAAAACTTCAGAGGCTAGTCCAAGAAAATTCAAGATATTCATTTAATTTGTCTTGAAAATATGGTATTTAAATTAAATGCTCAGAGCTATTATTGAGAAAATAAATGTTCTTGAAAAGGTTCCATGGAGTCGATTTCTTCAAAATCTTCTTGTCGCAAGGAGTGTGAGCAAAAATTCTAAGTTTGGTGTTTAACCGACTTTTCGTTTCTCACTTATGCTGTTCACAGACACACAGATGGACTGACAAGATACACATATACTAACATACACACACGGACCTTTATCTGAAAATAGTTTTTTCTCTACCACGTACGATGTACATACTGGGTAGAAAAGGTACTGCATTCCAATATAAAATTCGATGTCGATATTTCATCGGAAATACATGTTTTGAGTTCTCTTTTTGTGCAGTAAGTTTATGTTTATGTCTTACGGTTTGCCAGTTATGGAAAAGTCATAAAGAATGAAGAGATCTTCAGAGGCTATTCCTAGAAAATACAAGCTATCCATTTCGTTTGCCATGAAAATATCTTTAACATATGACATTTTAAGCAAAATTGTTAGAGCCATTTTCTCAAAAATTAAAATTTTCGACAAGTGTTCCATGTAAAGCGTATTTGAGGGAGAAGGAGTTTTTTTCTAGAAATCCTTCGTGTCGCATCCTTGGAAGATACTAAATTGAATAACAAGTTAGATGTTTAACGGACTTTTCATTTTAGAGCTATGCTGTCTAAATCACACACACACACATACACACACACATACACACACAGAGATACACACAATTACATGTTTTTAAAAATTTTTTTTTTTTATTCAGAAGGTCTCAAATCCTGTATTTGCGGTCAAATTCGGTATGACTGTTTTGGTGAAATACAAAACCTTCTGTATCCACTATGTACAGTGTACATGCGGGGTAGAGAATATAAAAGTGGCTCTAATCATTTTGATTACACTAGCATATGTTTAATTACGAATATAATGTATTTATAGCTTGAATATTCTGCGAATAGTCTCTCAAGCCCTCTTCTTTCTGAATGAATTTTTCAAAAGTGGTGAAATTTAAGAGATACAGGAAAACTTACTACAGCATAACTGTAGAGTCCATTAAACCACACACTTTATCATATACAATTTTTTTTAGAGTTAGCCATGTTTGAGATATTCATTGATATTTGTTTTAATTTTGCAATACACTCTTCTCAAAAGGTAATTCGTTATTTCTTTTTCTTTCTGCTGGTGAAGCAAAGAGAACGGGATTTCAGTGCCACCATACAGCGTCCGGATTGTAAAAGATTTTACTATTTCTGAAGCTCATTGTATTTCCTTATCTCTTTTGCACACGGAAATAATAGGTATTAAAATAATTTCTATAACTATTTTTCTTGATTATCTTGAAGTAGAAGAATAAGCTTCGTAAGATAAGTTTGTTACAGAATTGGTATGGAAAATTGTGTGAATATAGCACATCAGATTCTGATTTTAATTTGTTTTTATTTTGCTTTGTATAGCATGCCTGTAATGCACTTGATATGTAAAGAAAGTCTTTTATTTCACCCAAAAATTCTATGCGGAAAGTTTACAGAATAAAAAAGAAAAAGATAAAGCATTTTTAAAAAAAGGTCTAAGTAATTTTCTATCATGTGTTTATGTGTGTGTGTGGACACCATAACTTAAAACAAATAGACTCTTATTTACCAAACTTATATTTAAGTTCAATATCTTCCATGGATACGATACGAAGATTTTCAGGAAAATCTCCTAGCCTAACTTACCCTATCTGTGGTTTTTTATTTGGTTTTTCTCAAAACGCCTCTGATTTTTTTTTATTAAAATACCGTAGTCTTAAGATATTTACAACACAAACAAAATGTTTGTGAATAACCTCTGAAGCTCTCTTCATTCTAGATGAATTGTGCATAACTGGTAAACCGTAAGAGATTGACAAAAACTTACTGCAGCAAATATTTAGATCCCTTTTAAAAAGACTATTTATAATATGAACTGAAGCTTTCCTGGCGACGTGTTAATTCAAAATCTTCTCGGGCTTCTAGCCAGGTAAAAACTTGGCTTGACACCAACGTTTCGAAGAAGTGCATCTTCCTCGTCTTCAGGGTGAACTGACTATTTATGTCATATGCCTTCTTTGTAGAGTTATACTTTTCAAGACCTTCCTTGAAATTTTAAGTTATATTTTATTTCCTCTCTTTTTTGTTTTACTCTTGTCCTATGAAAACAGAATCGAACTTCAATTTTGCACATAGTAGCGAGATTTTAAAGTTTTGACTTTCGCTGTGGCCTAATGTGTTCTCTTATTTCCCTTCTCTTTAGAAGGAAGCAAATAAGGCAATTTCTCCTAATATTTATCTCGATATAGATAAAATAATCTTTTGTAAGAATAGCTTATCTGCAGAACAATAGAGAAAGTCGTGTGATTGGAACACATCATTTTTTTTTATTTTAGGTTCAGGAAGCTTCATAGTTGCCTAGAACATAAAGTAGAGTTCAGGTGAAGGAAATTCACACCTAAAGTCGGTCGTTAAAATAAGTAGCATTGTTAGGAATCCTATTTGAGAAACCATGGAAAGATGTGCTTGTTCAAGAGAGGTGATGGACACAAAGACAAAAGAGAAACTTGATCACTTGTGTCTCCAAATCAAAGAGAAGGAAAGCAGCACCTTGACGATTGATGTTATGGGCCTCACGTATGCCGGACGGAACACCTTTGTGTCTCACGTTGGTCACGTCAACACACACCAATCAGTAGGAAAAACAAGGTTCGGTCCACAATTTATGGGACGCCGCGTGTGAAGGAGAAGATGAAGAAGAGGAGGGGAATTCTCGGAAAACCACTGAGCATCAATCCTCTTGGAGACAGAGCCTTAATTAAACCGCTTATCTATCGGAAAGACACAAAGAAAGGGGAAGACCCAAATCGAGTGTATTCCTCCGCCACTGAGCTTTAACTGTTTTAATTGCGCATCATACCGAGTTCATGGCCGGTGCACAAACTTGCGATGAACGCTATCCAAACCAATTACATTTCTGGTCAAAGTTTGCTAGACGACGTGGAACTCTTCAGGTCCATAAACACATCTTGTGATTGCTTCAGCAACTTACTCGTTCAATCAGGATTCCTTTGTTTACTCCGCTGGGGGAATATATTGGAAATAATAGCCAGATAACATTTATTCTATACTATTCCATTTAATGGCAGTTCTGTTTTCTGTTCTAACCTTCATTAGCTTGACAAATTTCATCCGCCACATTCACATAACTTTTTTCTCTACTTATACCGAGTCGGACGGGTCCGTGGAACGCATTCGGGAGGTCGTGGGTGGCCTAGGTTTTTTCGAGTCACCAGGAAAATTCTGGATAGGTTCATTACATCCCCGAGTTTTCCGGGCAACGATTTTCTCTTCCCATCATTTCTCAATCATCTCTTTCAGCGTTGAAAGACAAAGCGACGGTATTCGGTGGTTTGCGCTAGGATAGTGAAGTGCACATTGTAAACTGTTATCCTGGCGTCATCGTTGGGATCACTGGGTCAAAATCCACCTTTCATTTTCAGGGCACCCTCTAGGGGCTCGTCGAGAAACTCGAGGCTCGTGAGTAGGGCCTAGGTCGGCGACGGAAGCGTTCCAAATTTAACCGATAGGGACTCCTTCCATGCTTGCATCTGCTCACCCTTCCAGTCTCTCCTGTCATCCCTGGTCAGTAAGTGGCAAAGGGCCTAAAAGACCAGAATCCTGTGAGACCGTCCGTGACTAATTTTGACCCTAATCATTCTCTATTTATGCTGCAACAATCTATTTTCAAACGTGTTACTTTATCTATTTTCTTTTTTTTTCCACAAAAGCCCTGCATAGGACAGGACTTGTAGAGATACAGTCAGACTGATGGGCTTCGCATCCCGCCTAATCAGCCCGGATTCGAACCCAGGCGATCGCATGGCTACATGTGAGATTTGAGGTGGACAAATCGGCGGATTTTCTCCGAGTTAACCGGTTTCCCCCTCCATCGCATCCCACCGCTGCTTCATCTTCACTCCGTGTATCACCAGTGTCATTATCTGCGGTGCCACATGTAGTAAACGCGGGCGCTAAACACTATAAAAAGGTCAGACGGAAAAATTCGCCATAGCCGGGATTTGAACCATGATTCACCCAGTATCCGTCCGACTGCTATAACCGCTGAGCTACTATGCCAACAATCGGCTATGGCAATGAATTTGTCAGTCTGATTTCTAATCTTACAAAAGCTTATTCTTCTATTTCACGCTTATCAAAGTATAGCAGAAATGGTTTTATTATATATATATATATATATATATATATATATATATATATATTCTCGTAAAAGGGGAATAAGTAAGAGCAGTAAGCTATATTATAGTCAAATCTTTTAAAAGCCGGTCGCTATGAGTTGGTGTTGAAATTTTGTTCTCTTTGCTTGAGGAGGAAAAAAAATACGAATAATGACTTCCCATTTGAGAAAAATATAAAGCATATGGAATTTTACACCTATAACAAGCAATATCTCGGAAATGGTTAGCTCCAGAGTAAGAACGTGTTTGACTAAATCTTGTGCTATGATGAGACCACACTTTTTGTGCAGTAAGTTTTTGTCTTATCTCTCACGATTTATCAGTAATGGCAAATTATTCTGAATTAAAAAGGCTTCAGAGGCTATTCTCGGAAAAATCAAGATTCTTATACATTTCGTTTAGCACAAAATATCTAAAATATATGGTATTTTAAACAAAATCGTTTAAAATGTTCAAGGAAATGAAAGGTAGCTTGTGGTGCGAGATTCTCTATTTTAAACAAAATCGTTTAAAATGTTCAAGGAAATGAAAGGTAGCTTGTGGTGCGAGATTCTCTTGATATTCTTCGTGATGGATCCTTGAAAAATGCTAAACTTCAATAGGAAGTTTGATATTCACCCGAGATTTCGTTTTTGAAATAAAACATTTGCAAACAGGCATACATGCCACATTTACCTTCTCTAGTTAACACTTAGCTAGAGGAGCTATTCAATGCCCAAATTTTACTGAAAATATACGTTTTAGTATTCTTCTACAAAAAAAATAGTTTTTAGAAGAATGTCCGCATGATAACTCAAAAACAAATAGTCGATTAAAAACCAAATTTTCATATTTAAGTTCAGCGTCCTCCAGCGATCGACACGAAGAGCTTCATATCGACTGTCCCTTACATGGAAACATTTTCGAAAATTAAGATTGTAATTAAAATACCGCATACTAAAAGTATCTATATGACAAATAATATGTACCTCTCAAATTGCCTGGGAATAACTTCTGAAATACGCTTCATTCTGAATGACTTTTGTATATCTGGTAAAGCATAAGAGATAAACAAACTCAAATTAACCAAAATCGTTAGAGTCATTTTTGAGGAAATTTTGAAAAATGTTCCATTAAAGGGTAGTTTTCGGAGAAAAGCATTAAGTATTTTAAAATTTAAACCAAGAACAAGGAATAATTTGGAAACGATTAGCTCCACAACAAATCTATAATAAACTAATGGTGTAATTTTAGGAGATCTACATTTTTGTGTAGTGAGTTTTTGTCTATATCTTACGGTTTATCAGTTATGCAAGTGGACTTCAGAGGCTATTCCCAGAAAATTCAGTATATACACTTTATTTGCCATGTGATAAGTTTCGGTATTTTAATTCAAAATCTTACAACCAGTTTTAAGAAAATAAAATATTCGAAAAATGTCCATGTAAACAGTAGTTTGGGGTGGAGGATGTTCCTGAAAATCTTCGTGTCTCATCCTTAGTAAATATTGAATTAAATATCAAGTTTGGTGACTAAGAAACTTTTGTTTTTTTATTTATACTGTTCATAACACACAAAGGGAGAAAAGCATACACCCAATTAACCTTTTTTGTAATTTTTTTTTGGGGGGGATATTCAAAACATGTATTTCCGATGACATCTCGGTAATGAAATTTTGAATACTTTTTCTACGTACTTTTTAGATTGTACATATGTGATAAAAAGTAGTAAATATCCCCTTACCACTTGAGAAATGTATAAGCATTTAAAACATTTTAAAATTGAAGCCAATAAATAGGAATATCTACGGTATGGCTACCAAAAAAAAAAAAAAAAAAAAACTTTTGTTGTGTTTTTAGAGCTCTACATTCTTGTCTAATAATGTTTACTCTATTTCTTATTGTTTACCAACTAAGCAAACACAATCTAGAATGAACAAGACTTCAGAAGATATTTCCAGAAATGCATAGATATTTCATTTTGCTTAAAAATATATTTAACGTAACACATCTAATCAAAATCTTTACAGCTACTTTTGAAGGATTCAAACTTTTAGAAAATGTTCTATTTAAAAGCTATTTTGGGGATTTTATTTAAGATTTTCGTATTGCATCATTTAAAAATGTCGAACTTAAATATCAAGATTGGTTATAAAACGACTTTTTGCTTTTGACTATGCTGAACACACACACCCATACATGTATATGAACGTGCACGGACAGACGAACAGATGGTCACACACACACACATACACAAACACACACGGATCTGTTTATAAAATCGTCCTTCGTGGTGTAATGATTTCCAGGCTAACTTTAATTACCCAAGGTAACGGGTTCAAACCCGGCGGAGGACGATGAATTTTTTCGGGCGTAAAAATCCTTAGCATGGCTTCCTTCGGAAGGGAAGTAAAGCCGTTGGTCCCGTGTCGTAGGTTTACGGCACGTGAAAGAACCCCAAGCCTGATAGAGAGGCCTCTGAGCAAAATTAAGCGGTCTTTCACGATCACTATAGAATGCCGAGACCCACATCAGTTAAAGAGCGTCCATAAATAGCATGCCATTTTTTTCTGTTTATAAAAATGCTTTTTTAATCGATTCAGAGTACATCAAAATATATATTTCCGGTGAAATCTCGGCATTAAATTTTTGGGTGGAATACAATATCTTTTATAGCTACTATTACATTTTATGTTTAAATAATATTGCATTATTTAAATACTAATACACAAAACTGCCATACAGCTATCTTCTCGCTCTTCTGATGATTTCAAAACAAACTTTAAAGTCAATGAATATTATCACTTTAAAAACTAACACACGCACATGCATGTCACCCTCCGTGGTGTAATGGTTACCATGCTAACTTCATATACCCAAGGTCGCGTGTTGAAATCCGGCGGAGGGCGATAGATTTTTTCGGGTGTAAAAATCCTTAGCATGTCTGCCTTCGGAAGGGAAGTAAAGCCGTGGGTCCCGTGTCGTAGATTTACGGCACGTAAAAGCACCTCAAGCCTGATAGATAGGCCTCTGAGCAAAATTAAGCGGTCTCTCACGCTCAGTATAGAATGGAGCCTGAGAACCACAGCAGTTTTTATTTTCGCACATGCATGGACCTTTTGCTAATATTTTTACTCAGAACCCTCAAAACTGATGAAATATCGGCACATAATGCCCTGAATGGAATGCAATACTTTTCCCTACATATTATACGTAATAGAGGAAGTAAAATAATTAGTTGTGAAGTTTACTGAGTCATAATGAATCATTATTATCACCCAACAAAACAGGTTTAATAAGCGATGAACTTCTGCCCATGTAACAGCCAGAAATCACTGATAACTTAAGCGACAGGTAATCTTGAAAACCGTTTTGCCATATATGTGGAAATAGTGGCCCAGCTTAGGTCCTGCGTGGTCGGTTTACTCTATCTCTGGACTCTATGTGTTTTAATATTTTATTTTTTTCGCCTTCTACAAGTTAAGATATGTCCGAAACATTTTGAAACGATAATTCATAATTACATAGGCTCACACTGTAAAATGATTATTTACAGAAACACTATAATTTCCTTTTAAAATATAATATAGGAAGAATATACCGAGTGGAAGGGAAGTTCACATATTAATTTAAACAAGTCTCATTATTTAATTATATTTTGTATCTTTCATTTTTATCTTTGAACATTTTCTGCGGGGATATTTTAGATTTTTCATAGCATAAAATATTGCAGTGGCAGTCAACCTAAGATCCCTTTCTAAACCAGAAGTAGGTCATAGCGTAACAGATTTAACTTTCTTTGAATGGGTCTATCTTTAATCTTCTAATAATTGCATCTGCATCATCCAGAGACGCACTTTAAAACCTAAACTCAGAATCTATACGTTATCAACTCGTTTAGCATTAAACTTAAATGTACTTTGCAATTAGCACTGATCAATAGATGAACCAGACCAACTTTCTGATATGGAAACACAAATAAAAATTTTACTTTTAGCATAGAAGAATAAACAATCAATTAAATGATTAACACCACTTGGAACCGATAAAAGCACGGAATGTTCTTTAGTTGGCGAGTGCGAAACACTTATTAGACGAAAAAGACATTACTTACAATTTGTAAGTTGCCAGGTTGTACTTGTTATTTTGCCAAAAGATTATAAAATCCTTTCATCTTGGTTGTTTGTGCTAAGAGTTGTATGAAAAAAAAAAAAAAATCACTATCCCCCAGTAAAAGTACGCTGTTTATTTATGTCCGGGGATCTATTCTCACACTAAGCGACCTTGGACTGACAATGTTGTTTATATACCCAACCACACCATGTCTGCAAAACGGTGTTCGGAAAATGATTATTTCAAAACTCTGTACGATTCGTATGGTTACTGCAAATTGTATGTCAGAAATAGGTTACTGCACCCATTACAAAAGTAACGAACTATTCTCTTGATATATTCTCGCGAAATACACCATCTAACTTGGAAAATTAACTTTGTACTTTTTCAATATGGCTGGTCACAGGACAAAATACCGTTATTCTTTTTGGTTTCTAATACCTCTATCAAGTACATATTAGAAATAATGCCAAAAATTCTCCTGTATTATATTGCATATATTGCATTGCACTCAAACAGACTTCATTAATTCACTGAACACGAATGAATGAAGTTCCTCTAAGAAACTAGTAAAGTTACGACTATACAGGCTATCATGACACAGGATGTTATTTTGAGTGGATGTTTTCAAATCATGTTTTCATAAACAGAGGATTTCACAGGTTCATTTTTAGTTCATCATGCTGGTTTTTAAAATAAATGTTGCTGCTATAGTAATGAAGAAATAAACACTTCTGGTATGCAAATAAATAGAAAAGCACACATGATTTTAACTTAAGCTAAATATAATACGGAATGTGGTAGTGGAGAGGCATTTGCAATAATACGGAAATAATTAATTTCAATTCAAGTTCCATCACGCCTGAGACAGTATGTTTCACATAATATACATCGTTTTCGTAATGAGAGAAATAATAAAAATAACTTTAGTTGCAATAATATTAAACATTAACAGAAATAACACTACTCCGAAAAACAACTTTAGAATGAATGGAAAATGTAGCATTAAGGGGTTTTTCCCACCATTTCGATCCTTGAGGCTGATAAGAAGGGAGGATATTAGCATTGGTGAGCTACCCTGGGGGAGACAGATAATTTACTGTTGCTTATTGTAATTGGCAGGAGTTCAATGCTCCTATGCGTAGGCAATGACTTTTCTTATCAAAAATATACGAACCGACCAGTGAGAAAATTATGAAACAATCCCGTGGTAAAGTAAGATGCTTGAAGCGAGTAATGGTTGAAATTTTGAAAAGAGCTTTTAGTGGAAAAGTCTGCCAGTTCTCTTCAGTTGGGAAGTCCGCCATTGCACTCCTCACTCCGCCTCACTCCCCATTGGGGAGCCGGGCACATAGCAGTGATGTCAGTAACTCAAAAAGTGAAACATAAAGTTTGGTCAATAGAGTTACGTAGAGAGTATTATTATTATTATTATTATTGTTGTTTATATTAGTAAATGACGCAACAAATCACTGTGTATAATACAAGAATGCATGCGTGATAGGCGTGGTTAACAAAAGAAAATAATGACGGAAAAATAATAGGTTAAAAACAGAAAAAGAAGTCAACGAGTCACTTTGGATACCAGCCCTGAGATCCACATAACATAAGATATTTATTTAATAATAATATATATATATATTTAATTCACCCACCCTTCACAAAGCGATTAGACACACCCTTCATAAAACGATCCGTGATAATATTTTCATACGAGGTGGCATTTTCTTCCACACATAAGGAAAGGTGATTATATATCGTCCAAAGGGGGCCCGTTACGATGCAAAATACGTGGTTTCACAATTCCATCATGGTCGCGTATTTGTATTGTGTTGGGGTTGGATATAAAGGGACGATTTAGATGTACTGTGACAACTTGACGATTCAACGAACGGTGTGCAATACAGGGTAATACCACATGCTCACAAAACATATAAAAAGGGAAATTGTATATAATATTATAAGCATATAGAAAGCAATGTAAAATAGTTGTGAATATTTTGGGTAGAATGTTATGCAAGTTGTTGTAGCTTAAGTAATTAAGGCAAGTCGAGCTAGCTTAATTCCAGGTAACAGTTCACCAACCACCACTTACTAATGAGCACAGGGTTTAGGCTAAAGAATGTAAGATAGAAAAGAACAGACATAGAAAGGAGTGAGACAGGAATAGTGACTTGTCTTCCAAGTAGTATAGGGAATTGGAGAAACAGACAAAGCTAGCATAATGTTAAAGTGAGAAGGGTTTTTCCAAACGCGTCATGTAGACGTTATGACGTCAAAACTTTGCACAATGTGTTCTCATAACTTGTGCGGTGATGCTAACAAAGAACCAATAAGATATACTGTTACACTTTATGGCGCAAAAGTTGTGTCACCAAGGATTAGTATATACGGCACTGCAGATCTCTTATGTGGTTACTTTCGAACTCTTTCTTGATCTTGTGTTAACATTTACGTTGTGTTGTGCGCACATCCACGTGCTTAAGTGGTGGAGATGGTTAGATTAGGCTCCTGGTATTAATTTAAGTGGTGGGAAGATATTTATTTATAAAATATTTTGTAAGGAAACTAGCTAGCCCCCGTTAAACCTGTGACACAGTAAATTCAAGTCATAAGGGAAAATGCAGTGTACTTAATATTAGCCTAACCCACAAACTCCTGAGATAGTATTAATTAGGAGATTAGGAGTGGAATCTTCTACAACGACGGAGCTGAGGGCACTGCTGAACGAGACAACCGACTTCCCGCGACATACTCGATAATACCTTGATTCCCCCTGTAAGAACGTTGTGGGCTGAGGTAAAAAGGAAGCGGTGCTCCAATTACCTGTAAGTGGGCGAAGGGCAAAAGATGGCTTCTGGATACAAATTCAAGAAGCCTGGGCTCGTGTAGCTTCTCGTCCACATTACTGTAGGCATTTATTTTGTCCATGTCCCGAAGATTGAGGACAGTTATACGACTGAGGGTTCATACACCCGATATTAATTGTTTTAATTTTAGAAGACAACTGTTTATTGACACATATCTTTTAGTTATTTACTAAAGTGTTAGTAGAATTATGTTTTTTGTGCACAGATAAATCAACAACTTCAAATGCCAAAGTTATATTAAAGCAATATTATGTTCTACATATCCAATCATAAAATTAACAAACATAAAAATGACGAGCGAGATTTGAACTTAGGAACTTATGAATGGAAACAAGGTCTTCTTAACCTCTCTTGTTCCGTGATCTGTTTTCAGTACTCAGAAGTTAACCATTGCGCTGTCGGTCACATAGTACTGTGTAGTTCTTTCGTGTTCATGTGAACGCAGCTTTTACAAAGATGCCCGAAGCTTTTCGGTCGACACATGGAATCTGTGGATGACTCATTGTTTGTGTCCACAGGTGTACGTTGTACATACGTGCTAGAGAAAGTAAAACTGTTAAAAACTCATAATAATAGTAAGACTGCGAATTGTTCTGATTCAAAATGTATATAAACAGGCAGAAAATGTTTAACTTTCAAACTACTCTATTTGAAAAACACTTAATTTCTCTGAGATGTTCATTTTAAATAAAGCTAATACTAATTCAAGAAAATCTCCAACACCAAACTATTTTTACTTGGGAAAAATCTCGAACGTTTTGATTTTCTCAAAATTGGATGTAACTATTTTGATTAAAATATCGTACATTAAAGAGAGTATATGCGAAATAAAATGTATATTGTGTATTTTCTGAGAATACCCTCTAAAGTCCTCTTTATTCTGAATAGTTTTTTCATAACTGGTAAACCGGAGACAGTCAAACATTTATTATACAAAAATGTAGGTGTGGTTAAAATACATCATTTGCGTCATATACATTTATGGAGTTAATTATTTCCTTGTTATTAGTTTAAATTTTAAAATTAATTTTTCTCATATGAGAATTTTTCAACTCCTAGCCATGCAATAGAATCGAATTTCAATCACCAGTTTTTAAAAACATTTGACTAACGCTTTAACCTGGTGTATTAACTCATTTCCCTTCCACCTATTGCTAGAAGGAAGTAAGTATTAAGAGCATTTCTGCTAATGTTTATCTTGATTAGCATGAAGTAGACAGAAGAGAAACTTTTTAAAAATACTTTGTTATACAGAGTTAGAGAAAGCCATGGAACATATTAGATATTTTTCTCAAAAACTTCTGGAAAAAAAATTTCATACGATTTTTATTTCTGTTCATTACAAAAGTCATCCTGTTCAAGGGCGATAATAGGTCACTTTCCATCCTGCAAAAATTTAAAATCTAGTTACGGACCGGATGAAGGTGCAAAGTGTGAATTAAAAAACCTCACTACAGAAATAGATCACGAAATGAGTCAATGATTCATTTCTTAGCAGGTGTTGAAATTGGCAAGCGAATAGATGTCACGTCTTGACTACAAAGAGTTTGCTGACTGAGATGGAGATTTATCAACCGCTAGAACGCGTAAAAATCTTTAGCGGCTTCAAGATTCGACGTCAGCAACGCTCAAAATATATTAGCGCCACTTTACCACGGTAAATAGCACGATGAAGATTTGGGATGCAGGACAGTTTTTTTTTTTTTTTTTTTTTTTTTTTTTCAACTTCCGAGATTTTCATGATTAATAAAGACTGACTTCGTCTGGCATATTAATATTCTAAAGTAATTAAGGTAGCTATCATCATCCCTAGAAGAGCCAGTAGCTTCAACATTCTTCTGCTGAAGTATAGACCACTGAATATATCGTATTTTAATTTCGGATGTCTAGAAATTAATACTAGAGAGAGAGAGAGAGAGGAAAGAGATATTCGTGTGTATGAGTGTTTGTGTGAGAGCGCGCCTACCCATCGGTGAAATTTCTAAAATCCTCCATTTCAGTTCGATTCACTTCAAATTTTATGTCAGTAATTAGGAATTACATGTAAAATACGTACACTAAAGTGCATAAAAATCGGCCCATTTCATTAGATAACAATGCTTTTCCCTTCGTAAGTTGTACACCTTCAGCATCCAATCTCTTGACACCTCCCAACCTGTTTCACTCAATTCTTTTTGTTCTTTCTCACGGTTAGGCGTTAGCATGTTCCCGATCATTGTTCGATTGTCTAACCACGACTAAATGCTTTTCTTCTATTGGTCTATAGTGCTGTAAATATTTGGGGGAATCTCTCATCTGCCATTCCTGGTGTATATGTATATCAGCCCCCTTTTATTTTTTTTTATTTTATTTTTTTTTTATGAAATTAGATGTTCATTTAAACCAACCATTTTGGAAATAAAAAGTTGAAAATGAAGTTTTTACATTAGTTGGGTATGGCAGGTGTACATCCAGTTCTGGATAGGATATAAATAATAAAGGTCTTATCTTCTGTAACTAGTTGTCCAAATAACTATTGGGCTACCTTCTTTTATAATACAGCACTCTTGGGGCTGCACTTCTAAAACTAAGCAAAAATAAGTTCACAAAGAAACGAAGGCCAACTCGTGAAAGCCCAGGGGTAGAAAGCGACTGTCTACTACTTGCCTAGAATGTCTTCCAGGAGCCGTCAACGTCAACGACAACGACGTCGTTGCAGTAACCTAGGTAAATGACAGGAGTTGCCATGGCAACATCCATCCCCTGGCCGGCCGTATGGACTGAAGGAAGGAAGGAAACTCCATCGCTTGTAAGGTGAGAATTCTTTCGACCGGCAGGGTAGTGTCGTACCGCGGAATGTACTCATCCCGTTTATTGTCTGGGAAGGAAAGGGGAGTAAATACTTAAAGGGAAAATACAGTGTCTGCATTGTAATCGTTAGTTGTTCACGATGAGCCAAGAGTTGTTCACAGCTAAAACAGAATAAAGCAAATGAATTACTGAGGAAACTTAGAGGAATGACAAACAAAATATTGCTTTTAAAACTATACTAAATCCCCGCTATTACTCTTCAAGGAACAAGAGTTTTGCGAACTCTCAGTCATAAATATTTTCATTTTAAAGCTGTTTGACGGCAAAAGAGGTATTTGACAGATGACGGCTATTTTGATGACATTTCTTATCAATTAATTTGACTTTTGAAAATATTTTTTTCTATTTTTAAAATAAGTGTTGTATTTGTATGCATTTGCATGAACCTTTAATCATAAAGGTTAAATGGTTAATCAAACTTTTCAAAAAGTCGGTCCCTAAGGGCTACAATTGCAATTCAGTTCGCTTTGCAAAACTAGGAGATGAAACGAAACATGATTTCCCGTTCGAGAAAAGTTTAAAATGGAACTAATAACAAGGAATATTTCAGAAACGGTTACCTCTACAAAAACATATATTATATAAATTGTGCGTTTTAATCAGATCTACATTTTTTCCTCAGTAAGCTTTTGTCTATTTCTTACGGTTTAACAATTACACAAAAATAATTCAGAATGAAGAGGGTTTCAGAAATTATAATCAGCAAATTCAAGATATGCATTTTATTTATGTAAATATCTTTTATATATTGCATTTGAATCAAAATTCTTAGCACTATTTTTGATAAAATTAAAAATTTTGGAAAATTGTTCCATGCATGGGGTAGTTTGGTGTGGATGGATTTTGCTGAAACCTTCGTGCGTCATTCTTGTAAGCAACTGAACTTAAATACCAAGTTAGGTGATTAAAGAACTTCTCGTTTTTGAGTTATCTATCACAGATACACACATACACACTGGCGCAAACACAGATACACACACACACACACACACTTTTTCTAAAATTCTTATGTGTTCCATTCCATGGCTATCTCTAAATCTTTGTAACAAGCTATTGTTAAAAAGCTTATTCTTCTAAAATAAAAAAAATGTAAATGGTGTGTTATGTATGGGCGCTCTTTAACTGCTGTCGTTCTCAACGTCCCATTCTATACTGGGTGTGAAATACCGCTTAATTTTGCTCAGTGCCTCTCTATCAGGCTTGAGGTTCTTTTACGTGCCGTAAATCTACGACACGGGACCCACGGCTTTACTTCCCTTCTGAAGGAAGTCATGCTAAGGATTTTCACACCCGAAAAAATCCATCGTCCTCCGCCGGGTTTGAACCCACGGCCTTGGGTATATGAAGTCAGCTTGGTCGCTATTACACCACGGAGGGCGACAATTATTCTTCTGTCTACATTATGCGAATCGAGATATTATTAGCAGAAATGGCCTTACTACTTCCTTTCTTGTAAGTAGAAGGGAAATAAGGAAATATAATAGTCTAAAGCAATACTCCAACGTTTTAAAATCTGGTTGCTGTATATGGTTGAAAGCCGTTTCTTTAATGACCAAGAGTTGATAAATCCCTGTATGAGAGAATTGAACTTTAAAACAGAAATAAATAATACGGAATATATCAGAAATGATTAACTCCAAGAAAATAATATAAATCACATAAATTGTGTGTTTTAACAAGATCTACATTTTTGTGTAGTAAGGTTTTGTCTATTTCCTATGGTTTACCAGTTATGCAAAATTCAGTCATACTCATCCAGAATGAAGAAGTCTTCTGTGGCCATTCCCAGGAACTTTGAATTATACATTCTATTTTTAATGTAAATAATTTAACATACGGTATTTAAACCAAAATAGTTTCAGTAATTTTTGAGAAAATCAAAATTTTGGAACTATTTTCCGTTAAAGGGTAAATTGGAATGGAGATTTTCCTCAAAATCTTCATGTCGCATCCTAGGTAAGTACTAAACTTAAATACCAAGTTTGGTATTCTTCCGACTTTTCGGTTTTGAGGATCGTATTCACAGACACACAACCACCACGGACCTTTTTCTAAAAATGCTTGTTTTTAGTTGCAGGGGACACTAAAATGTGCATTTCGGTAAAATATTGGTACTAAAATTTTTAGTGTGGAGTGCAATACCTTCTCTACATATGTACCATGTTACATTAGGTGGTCCTCAAAACATGTATTTTCGATGAAATCTAGGTATCGGGTTTTTGGGTGGAATATTACCTTCTCTACTTACCATTTACATTGTACATACGTGCTAGACAAAGTAAGAATTTGTTACAGAACAGGTAAAGAAATCGTGTGATTACAACAGAAGTTCTTTACCAAAATGTTTGTGTGTCTACGTTTCTTTTAACAGCATAACTCAAAAAAGAAATTTCGGTTAAACACCAAACTTTGTATATAAGTTCAGTATTAGCCCACTTCTGAAATGTGATGATATCGTGTCTGCCTCACTTTCAGAAGATCCCGATTTCAAATCTCGGTTAGGCTGAGTGTCTCAGGTTTTTTCCAGAAGTTTCGTTTATCCTAGTTATCTATGCTCATTTGAACATCTGTTTGCCCCATTCAGTTATCCTGCGATATGACCTCCAGGTTA
Source organism: Hymenopus coronatus (assembly GCA_030762935.1). NCBI lineage: Eukaryota > Metazoa > Arthropoda > Insecta > Mantodea > Hymenopodidae > Hymenopus > Hymenopus coronatus. The sequence continues at coordinate 157,955,185 of CM060892.1, forward strand.
AAGGACATTAAACTGCAAACTATAAAATAATCAGTTTCAGTGTCTTACAAGGTTGCTGCACGGACGTTTTAAGAAACGTGTCTCCACCCAAAACTACACTTTTTTTTTACATTTGTTGATTTTTCTGGAATTTTTTATTTTGTCAAAATGACTTTAAAATTGTTTACTAAAATATCACAAATATAGATTTTTAGATAACAAATAAAATGTCTATATGCTAAATTACCTAGGAATAGCCTATGGAGCTCTGTTCATTCTGAATGACTTTTGCAACACTGTAAACTATAAGAGTTAGAAAAAACTTCTACGGAAAATATTTAGGTCTTGTTTAAAGACAAAAATTACGCCAAATACATTTTTGTGAAGTCAAGCATTTCTTACTATTCCTTACTATTGGTTTAAATTTTAAATACTTATACGTTTTCTTCAAATGGGATGTTTATTTCTCTTGCTCCTGGTTAACCAAACAGTAAAACTGTATCTCATAGTAACCAGCTTTTAAAAGATTTTACCACCACCTTAGCCTAATGCACTCCTTTATCTTTTTGTATTTACAAGAACATGTGTATAAAAGCATTTATGCAAAGTTTATTTAGATTACGTGAAATAATTAGAATCATATCATCTTTAAAGAGTAGTTTATTGCAGAATAGGCAGACAAAGTTATCTGAGTGTAACACATCAGATGTTTAAAATAGATTTCTTCTTATAGGAAAATCAATACTTTTGTGTGACTTCAAAACTTGTTGAAGGAAAATATATAACTTATATATTTTATGTTTTATGCCAATATTTCAAATATACAATAATATTTTAAACTAATATAGATTGCCAACGTTGGGAAATAAAAAGTAATCAGGAAAAGTCAATGTAAAAATTTGCTGTCGCTGGGAGAAATTGCTTAATAAAGCTTCATTTTGCAGCCTCATGAAGCCGAATTATGAATAAAATGTAGGATTTAATCCAACTTATTGGATCCAACTGGTTTTGAATTGTCTCTCTCTCTCCCTCTCTCTCTCCCTCTCTCTCTGTGTTTCTTTTTCACCACACACACATACTTTCCTCAAAACAGCATACCAGTGTAACCTGCAGTTCTAGGTTTTGGTTGTGTACAATATTTTTCTCTACCTTTGGAAATCAAGCACATAGTTAAAAATTTACATTTTATAAATGAAAGCATACAAAATGGTCATTGGAATCACTGCATTTTTGGAATATAGCATGCTCACAAAATTGAGAGGCCATTACTTACTATGGCATAATGTATAATTTCCTTTTTTTTAAAACACAATTTGAATATTTTCCCCATTCTTCTTTAAAAATCTATTCTTAATAAAAGAAATAATTAGAGAATTACTTACCCCTTATGCAAAATTTCATTTATAGCATATGGTGCTTTAGACACTTAATTCTAAGTTTCATAGCTGATTCTTGCCATCCCTCTCCTGACACCACTATAACAATGGATGTCAACAATCAGTTATGACTTACGAAGTAAGCCGTACAGACACGTTTGGCATTTACTACCATAGGGTATAATTACAATATTTAAAACATGAAAACCATTGTTTCCTCACTTTTAAATTGAATTTCATAGTCATTGTCATTCAACGGAGTAGCTCAAATAATTTAGATTTAATTTCTTATATTATAATACTTTGCTTCCCGAAGAAGCAGTGGCATTACGGGAGCCTCTCTCTACACAAAAGATGGCAAGGCAACACCATTTCATCAATCATCTCTGTGAATGGTAGAGAAATAGCAACAGATGTCCTCTGACAAAGCAAAACTGACCCCTCCTGGAGCACACGCCACATGACTTGGCATTTATGTAATCTAAAGGGAAGAGAAGTGAAGAAGCAAGAAGAATGCAATTATAAACCTTAGATAACTGTAACACAACATGCTACAGTGTGTGTTATAGACTTCTTCCTCTGAACCGAACATCAGGGTTAGTAGAAAATGAAAATGATCGCTTTTACAAGGAGAACTTTAAAATCCTGTTTCGCTATTTTGTCTCCTACGAGTATATTTATGACTAGAGCTCGGTTTTGGGTCTCAAGGCGCACACAGTTATGAAAATACAGTCAGTGGTATAAAAGAGGGTAGTGGGGAGGGGTTTGTAGGGTAAACATGCATATGTTGAGGCATAATCTATTCCAAAAGTAGCTCATTAGATGTACTGACATTATATGATCGTTATGATTCATTAGCACAATAAAACAATTATTTTATAATATGTTTACTAAATACGCCTCTTGTACTTTTACAAATACAAGTATAAAGCTTGATACAAGAAATTCAGGATAATAATGTACAGAGCTTTGAGAAGACAATGAACATTAATGAATCAAACACACTCAGAATGCATTGCAGTGAATTACAAGATACATCTTTACTGTATAGAAAGATAAGGCTCTCCTCTTGTCACTCAAATTATGTTTGAACCATTCACAAGTTTGTTCAGTGCCGAACGCCTACCCTTTTGTATTTTCGATACTTTTCTATCTGTGCTCTCTTTCAGTGTTCACTTGTTTATCTATATTAGAAGGAACTGACCGAGACCAGGCAATGGGGAATGCAAGATAATGGAACACGTTTAGAAAAGGGGTTCACCATCACGCCATAATTGTACTCTATGTGCACCGAACTACAATCCGGCAATTTCATGACCTTGGACCAAATTCTATTTATGACCCATTATCTCGAAAAAATTTTACGATATTGGACGCAATTTTTAAAAAATGTAGATGCGTTCTTCTAACTTCACTGATCTGTCATTATACAATGCAATACTCCTAAAATAATTTAGTTTATTCCGATTAATGACTTTTATTCAAATGTAATTATTATACTCATTTTCTCTATCAAACACATCGTAGGCATTGCAGGCAGTTGAGTTTCACGCAAAAATTCGATAGCTTCCGAGTTTCACCGGAAATACCTACATGGTTTGAGGTCCGGATTACTGAGCCAAATAAAACAAATTAGAAAAAGGACCGTGTGCGTGGATGTACTTTTTCTAGAAGGTTCACTTCCCCAACTGAGCAGCAATTTTTTTTATTTTATTAAAATATGTTTCTTCACGATTTTGATTAAGAACCATATATTAAACATGTTTGCATGACAAAAAAAGATGTGTATATCAAATTTTCTAGAAAGATGAAGTCATTTTCATTTGGAATTAATTTTAAAGAAGCTACGAATCATCCAGATCTCTTCAAAAAATACACAATTCCAAATAAGTTCTTGTGACATAAGTAATTTCGGAAATATCTGTTGTAGGTAGTTCGAAATTGAAGTGTTTCACTTTCTGACTTGAGCCGAGCTTACTTAAATTAATGAATTCTATTTATGTGGTTCTCAGTGGTTCTCAGCGAACCAGTATACCATTCTATTTTGGACATGAAGGACCACTTAATTTTGCTCAGAGATCTCTTTATTAGGTTTCTAACAGTCACCTGTACTTAAATCCCTCAACTCTCATTACTTTAATTCTCAATTAGTACGGGAATGTCATAAATATCTGTCTAATGTCTCTTCCTGCAACACAGTAGAACTGTGTTGGATGCCTGGTCACACTGGCATTGCAGGAAATGAAAAAGCTGATAGCCTGCAAAAAAAAAAAAAAAAAAAAAAAAGAAGTGAATGTCTCCCCTTTAAAGGACCCGAATCTGTCAGTAGAATTAGCTCATTTAAAGCTAAAACTGCTGTAAAAATGGATTCAAAAAGAAATCCAAAAGAGGTGGGAAACCATCCCCTCTAACAAGATTTATATACATTTGGTGGCAAAGTTTTGCAGGAAATTAAGTAGCTCACTCATCAGGCTAAAGTCTTCATTAAGAACAGTGATAAATTATATAACTGGGCATTTCAAAAATGGCTCAATCTGTTTTGATTAAAACACCTCTTAGGTATAAGATTTGTTATGACAAACGAAACGTATATCTTGAATTTTATGGTAATTGCTTCTAAAGATCTCTTCATTCTGGGTGACTTTTGTATAACCGGCAAACCATAAGAGATGGACAAATAGTTACTGCACAAAAAATCTAGATCTCATTAAAACATACAATTAATGTCATTTACATTTTTTGTAGAGTTTTCGAGATATTCCGGATTATTGGTATCAAAGTTACGGCATTTCAACTTTTCTCAAACCGAAAGACGCTTCTCGTTTGTTTATACCTGGCAATAAAAAAGAATGGAATTTCAATTGTTTCGCATAGCGAGTGACTTTTAAAGAACTTGACTATCATTTTTAACCTGTGCATTCGCATATTTCCCTTCTATTACAAAGAAATAATAAGTATAAATAATAAAGCATTTCTGCTAATGTTTATCTAGATTAGTATGATGTAGATAAGTTTAATTCAGATTTTTTTCTTTCACTCTTTTGTTTTTCTTCTAGCTACACAAGAGCATACAAAATTCAATGAGAAAGAAGATTTAAAAAGTTATATACAGAAAATTTAAAACAAACATAAAATTTGTCATAATATCCTGAATGTTATATTGTAATCAAAATTATCAGATCCTGTTTTGATAAAACGAAAACGCCCCTATGTAAAAGATTACTGTTGTAGGGGAATTTTCGTGAAAATCCTCTTTGTTTATAAATAGCATTTATCAGACGTTTCGTTTTTATTTTGTACTGTTCATACTAAAGGAGAACACACTTTCAAAACCTGAAGCCTTCTATTCATATAACTTTCTCTACCTTTTCTGAAAAAACTATTCTTACTAAAGATTGTTTTTCTATCTACTTCATGTATATCTACATTAGTAGTATATCTAATATACACTGTAATTGCATTTTTTGTGTACTGAGTTTTTGTCTATTTCTTACGGTTTAACTGTTTTGCAAAATTCTGTTAAACTCATCCGGAATAAAGAGGTCCTTAGAGGCTACTTCCAGAAAATTCAAATTTACATGTTATTTTGATGCAAATATCTTTAACATTCGGTATTTTAATCAAAATCTTTAGAGCTGTTTTTGAGGAAACAACATTTTCAAAACTGTTTCCATAAATGTTCTTGAAAATGTTCGTCTCGCAAGTTTTAATAAATTTGGTACTTAACGGTATTTTTGGTTTTGAGTTATCCTGTCCACAGATCCAAACAAAAGTAACATTTTTTGAAAATGCTTCTTTTAGACTCGGGGACCTGTGTTACTGGTCAAACCTCGACAGTAAATTTTGGATGGAATACAATACTTTCTCCAGTACTATGCATATTGTATGTACATAAATGCTAGAGAAAATAGAAAATCAATGCCACAACCGGGATGTGGACCACGGATTTCCCTATCTCTAGCAGTTTGCTCTAACCACTGAATTACCATGATAACATGCCAACAGAGCCTTAAATTCCTCAACTGAAATTATGTTAATGTTAGTAATATTTATAATTTATTCAAATATCTTATATAGAGTTTCCAGTTTCCTGGATAATCTCAAAGAGATCTCCAATTATTTCTTTAAATACTTGATATGTAAATTAATCATTCCGAACACATATTTGTTAAGGCGAGCTACATTTACAATTCATTTATTAATCGGCATCCCAATAAGCAATGTAAGTATTTACAGTAAGAAAGGTCATTAATACTTACAGTACAATTAGGAAATGACATATCACTCAAGACACGTGTTACTTCAAGTAAAGAATTTATTACAAAATGCATTAACAAAAGTGTGTATATGAAGGGGTCGTCCGTATAATTTAGATACAGCCTTTCATTTGTTCATATCAAGATTTCATTTTTACCTTCTCTAGCCCCGTATGTGCAATATACATAGGGATAGAGAAGTATTGTATTACACCCAAAAATTCGATGTCGTAATTTCACCGGAAAGACATGTTTTAGGGCCCCTTGAGTCCAAAAAAAGCATTTTCAGAAACAGGTCTGTGTGTGTGTGTGTGAGAGAGTGTGTGTGAGTGTATTTGTGTGTGTGTGTGGACAGCATAGCTCAAAAACGAAAAGATGGTTAAATACCAAACTTGGTATTTAAGTTTGGTATCGCCCAAGGATGAGACACGAAGATTTTGAAGAAAATCCCCCCAACTCTAACTACCCTTTACATGGATAAATATTAGAAAATTTTGTTTTTCTTAAAAATGGCTCTAACGGTTTTGATTAATATGTCACATATTAAAGCCATTTCTATCACAAATAAAATGTATATATTTTGAATTATCTGGGAATATCTTCTAAAGACCTGTTTATTCGGGATGAATTTTGCTTAATTTGGCATAACTAGTAAACCTTAAGAGATAGACAAAAACCTTCAGTACAAAAAATGTATATCTTGTTAAAATACACGAGTTATGTCATTAACATTTTTTTCGTGGAGCTTACCGTTTTCGGGGTATTCCTTGTCGTTAGTTTCAATTGTGAAGAATCTACACTTTTCTCAGACGGAAGAGTCCGTTTTCTTTTGTTCTACTCCTGTCCAAACAAAGAAGCGATTTGCAATGACAATTGTATGACGACAGCTTTTAAAACATTTGAATATCACTTTAGCTAGGGTATTCCCTTAGTTGCCTTCCACTTATAAGGAACTAAGTAATAAAATTCTACTAATGTTTATCTCGATTAGCGTGGTGTTGAATCTTTTGTAAGAAGTTTGTTTTGTAGAGTAGCTAGAGAAAGTCATGTGAGTGTAACACATCAGATTTTTACTTTCTCTATACGTACTATGTACATAGTGTATAGAGAAGTTATTGTATTGCTCCCAAAAATTCGATACCGAGATTTCACCGGATGTAAGTATATATTCTGAGACCCCCTGAATCCAAAAAAAACATTTTTAGAAAAATGTCCGTGTATGTCTTTGGGCAGCATAGCTCAAAAACGAAGAGAGCGTTAAACACCAAACTTGGTGTTTAAGTTTGGTATCTTTCATGGATGCGATACGAAGATTTTCAAGAAAATCCCCTCACCACAAACTACCTTTTATATGGAAAAATTTCGAAAATTGTTATTTTGTTTAAAAATGGCTCTAACGATTTTGATTAAATTCTCTTACATTTAAGATATTTACTTGTCAAATAAAATGTATAGCTTGAATTTTCTGGGAATAGCCTCTGAAGACTACTTTATTCTGGATGAGTTTTACGGAATTTTTCATTACTGCTAT
>CM060892.1:157967326-157979826 GCA_030762935.1 Hymenopus coronatus
AGCCATTTATGAGAAAATAAAATGTTTATTATAAAGGGTACCTTGGGGTGAGGGACATTCCCGAAGATCTTTGTGTCGCATCCTTGAAAGATACTGAACTTAAATACCAATTTTGGGTTGTAACGGACTTTTCCTTTTGAGATTTGCTCCCCACTGACACGCACTCACACAGACACATAAACACAGACACACACACACACGGACATTTTTATAAATATATATATATTTTTTTTTGATTCTGGGTGTCCTATAAAATATATTTCCGTTGAAATCTGGTATCGAATTTTTGTGTGGAATACAATACTTTATCTACTATGTACATTATATATGCCAGCGAGAGAAAAAGAGTAGAAAAGTAATTACTTTGTTTCATAATAAAATTATATGAATTCTACCTTTGAAGAAAATATATCGTTTTTCATGCTTGGCGCACTATAACTACCAATCAATTGGAAGCATATATAGGTATGTTTAGGCACTCTTAAATTTAAAGCTTCTTTTTTCGCAAACCTTTATCCAACATTTTTTCATATTCAAAGCGTTTCAGACGTTAAAATTGTTCACTAATTTGTTTAAAAATGTTTATACTGCTTCTCTAAATCACATTAAAGAAAATTATCGTATTATTCTTCAAATTAATGCTTCGGTTTTCATAAATAAATGTTTAAATTTTGAAAACTCATTAGTTTTGAGATTACGAAAAATAATAATAATTTTTCTACATTAATTAAGTCTAACATAATAAATGTAATATGACAAATTTATTTGTAAGCTTATTTACTGTAAAACTGCACTTTATGTACATATTTTTAAAAATACATTACATGAGTCATTTTTCTTTCTAAAGTACGTATGTATGTACATACAATTTAGATAGAGAGAGTACCTAATGTATTCCACCTAACAATTCAACACCGAGATTTCATCAGAAATATATTACTTGACATACATTGATTAAAAAAAAAACGTTTTCAGAAACATATCCATGTGTGTGTGTGTGTCTGTGAGTGTATGTGACTGTGAGCAGCATAACTCAAAAACGTAGACACGGTTAAAAATCAAATTGGTATTTAAGTTCATTATCTTCCAAGGACGCGACACGGAAACTTTTCAAGAAAATTCCCCCACCCCCTACTACACTTTACAGGAAAAATTAGTCTAAAATTTTGATTTTATTTAAAATGGCTCTAACGACTCGGATTAAAATGTCATATGCTTCATGAAAAATTGAAATACATATCTTGAATTATCTGGGAATAGCCCCTGAAGACCACTTTATTCTGGATGCCTTTTGCATAACTCGTAAACCGCAGAAAATAGACAAAAGCATACTGACCAAAAATGTAGATCTCGTTAAAACACACAATTTATGTCTTATACATTTTTTTCTTTAGATTTAACTGTTTCCGAGTTAGTTATTACTAGTTTTGGATTTAAATTACTTAAACTTTTCTCAAGCAGAAAGATTCAATTTACATTTGCTCTCTTGTTTTACACACTGGAATGCTCAAAATAAGCGAATATAATTGTTTCATAGGGCTACCAGCTTTTAAAATATTTTACTATCACTTTTGCCTATTGTATTCCCTTATTTCTCTTTTACTTATAAGGAAAAAAGTAATTAGACAATTTCTGCTAATGTTTTCCTCGATTATATTGATGTACATAAAAGAATAATCCTTCGTTTGGAAACTCTGTTTCCTGAAGAGCTAGAGAAAGTCATGTGAATGGAACACACCTGCTTAATTAAACATGCATTTAGACATTAAAACACTTTATTTAAATAACTATGTAAGCTGAATTTTCATTCATCAGAGAAATATCTTTATTTTTGTTTATAATAACTGGCACAAATTTCAATAAGGTGTCTTACATACACCAAATTGCATAGCTAATCTATTTATATATACCTTAATATATTTTGCTGACGTAAGTTCGATGTAAGTCACCAATAGTATTATAGACGCACTTGTCGCGTTAATATGCAATATGTATAGCCGGCCTTGAAGTATTCAGTTAAATTGGTTATCTCTGATTTTCAGGAATTGGGATATGTAAATATAAATTACCTGAGATTAATAATAAACAGTAGAGAGGGTTTACGAAGCAACAGTAGAAGCAAAAATATGCTGTGTTACATGCTCTCTTCTAGCTGTTAGGCAACCAAAAATATGCTGTATTACATGATCTCTTCTAGCTGTTAGGCAACCAAAAATATGCTGTGTTACATGCTCTCTTCTAGCTGTTAGGCAACCAAAAATATGCTGTGTTACATGCTCTCTTCTAGCTGTTAGGCAACCAAAAATGTGCTGTGTTACCTGCTCTCTTCTAGCTGTTAGGCAACCAAAAATGTGCTGTGTTACATGCTCTCTTCTAGCTGTTAGGCAACCAAAAATGTGCTGGGGTTACATGCTCTCTTCTAGCTGTTAGGCAACCAAAAATATGCTGTGTTACATGCTCTCTTCCAGCTGTTAGGCAACCAAAAATGTGCTGTGTTACCTGCTCTCTTCTAGCTGTTAGGCAACCAAAAATGTGCTGTGTTACATGCTCTATTCTAGCTGTTAGGCAACCAAAAATGTGCTGTGTTTCATGCTCTCTTCTAGCTGTTAGGCAACCAAAAATGTGCTGTGTTACATGCTCTCTCCTAGCTGTTAGGCAACCAAAAATATGCTGTTACATGCTCTCTCCTAGCTGTTAGGCAACCAAAAATATGCTGTTACATGCTCTCTTCTAGCTGTTAGGCAATCAAAAATGTGCTGTGTTACATACTCTCTTCTAGCAGTTAGGCAACCAAAAATATGCTGTGTTACATGCTCTCTTCTAGCTGTTAGGCAACCAAAAATATGCTGTGTTACATTCTCTTTTCTAGCTGTTAGGCAACCAAAAATGTGCTGTGTGACATGCTCTCCTCTAGCTGTTAGGCAACCAAAAAATGTTGTGTTACATGCTCTCTTCTAGCTGTTAGGCAACCAAAAATATGCTATATTACATGCTCTCTTCTAGCTGTTAGGCAACCAAAATGTGCTGTGTCACATGCTCTCTTCTAGCTGTTAGGCAACCAAAAATGTGCTGTGTTACATGCTCTCTTCTAGCTGTTAGGCAACCAAAAATATGCTGTGTTACATGCTCTCTTCTAGCTGTTAGGCAACCAAAAATTTGCTGTGTTACCTGCTCTTTTCTAGCTGTTAGGCAACCAAAAATGTGCTGCGTTACATGCTCTCTTCCAGCTGTTAGGCAACCAAAAATGTGCTGGGTTACATGCTCTCTCCTAGCTGTTAGGCAACCAAAAATGTGCTGGGTTACATGCTCTCTTCTAGCTGTTAGGCAACCAAAAATGTGCTGGGTTAAATGCTCTCTTCTAGGTATTAGGCAACCAAAAATGTGCTGTGTTACCTGCTCTCTTCTAGCTGTTAGGCAACCAAAAATGTGCTCTGTTACATGCACTCTTCTAGCTGTTAGGCAACCAAAAATGTGCTGTGTTACATGCTCTCTTCTAGCTGTTAGGCAACCAAAAATGTGCTGGGCTACATGCTCTCTTCTAGCTGTTAAGCAACCAAAAATGTGCTGTGTTACATGCTCTCTTCTAGCTGTTAGGCAACCAAAAATGTGCTTTGTTACATGCTCTATTCTAGCTGTTACGCAACCAAAAATGTGCTGTGTTACATGCTCTCTTCTAGCTGTTAGGCAACCAAAAATGTGCTGTGTTACATGCTCTCTCCTAGCTGTTAGGCAACAAAAAATATGCTGTTACATACTCTCTTCTAGCAGTTAGGCAACCAAAAATGTGCTGTGTTACATGCTCTCTTCTAGCTGTTAGGCAACCAAAAATATGCTGCGTTACATGCTCTCTTCTGGCTGTTAGGCAACCAAAAATATGCTGTGTTACATGCTCTCTTCTAGCTGTTAGGCAATCAAAAATGTGCTGTGTTACATGCTCTCTTCTAGCTGTTAGGCAACCAAAAATGTGCTGTGTTACATACTCTCTTCTAGCTGTTAGGTAACCAAAAATGTGCTGGGCTACATGCTCTCTTCTAGCTGTTAGGCAACCAAAAATGTGCTGTGTTACATGCTCTCTTCTAGCTGTTAGGCAACCAAAAATGTGCTGTGTTACATGCTCTCTTCTAGCTGTTAGGCAACCAAAAATGTGCTGGGTTACATGCTCTCTTCTAGCTGTTATTCAACCAAAAATATGCTGTTACATGCTCTCTTCTAGCTGTTAGGCAACCAAAAATGTGCTGTGTTACATACTCTCTTCTAGCTGTTAGGCAACCAAAAATGTGCTGTGTTACATGCTCTCTTCTAGCAGTTAGGCAACCAAAAATATGCTGTGTTACATGCTCTCTTCTAGCTGTTAGGCAACCAAAAATATGCTGTGTTACATTCTCTCTTCTAGCTGTTAGGCAACCAAAAATGTGCTGTGTGACATGCTCTCCTCTAGCTGTTAGGCAACCAAAAATATGTTGTGTTACATGCTCTCTTCTAGCTGTTAGACAACCAAAAATATGATATATTACATGCTCTCTTCTAGCTGTTAGGCTACCAAAAATATGCTATATAACATGCTCTCTTCTAGCTGTTAGGCAACCAAAAATGTGTTGTGTCACATGCTCTCTTCTAGCTGTTAGGCAACCAAAAATGTGCTGTGTTACATGCTCTCTCCTAGCTGTTAGGCAACAAAAAATATGCTGTTACATACTCTCTTCTAGCAGTTAGGCAACCAAAAATGTGCTGTGTTACATGCTCTCTTCTAGCTGTTAGGCAACCAAAAATATGCTGCGTTACATGCTCTCTTCTGGCTGTTAGGCAACCAAAAATATGCTGTGTTACATGCTCTCTTCTAGCTGTTAGGCAATCAAAAATGTGCTGTGTTACATGCTCTCTTCTAGCTGTTAGGCAACCAAAAATGTGCTGTGTTACATACTCTCTTCTAGCTGTTAGGTAACCAAAAATGTGCTGGGCTACATGCTCTCTTCTAGCTGTTAGGCAACCAAAAATGTGCTGTGTTACATGCTCTCTTCTAGCTGTTAGGCAACCAAAAATGTGCTGTGTTACATGCTCTCTTCTAGCTGTTAGGCAACCAAAAATGTGCTGGGTTACATGCTCTCTTCTAGCTGTTATTCAACCAAAAATATGCTGTTACATGCTCTCTTCTAGCTGTTAGGCAACCAAAAATGTGCTGTGTTACATACTCTCTTCTAGCTGTTAGGCAACCAAAAATGTGCTGTGTTACATGCTCTCTTCTAGCAGTTAGGCAACCAAAAATATGCTGTGTTACATGCTCTCTTCTAGCTGTTAGGCAACCAAAAATATGCTGTGTTACATTCTCTCTTCTAGCTGTTAGGCAACCAAAAATGTGCTGTGTGACATGCTCTCCTCTAGCTGTTAGGCAACCAAAAATATGTTGTGTTACATGCTCTCTTCTAGCTGTTAGACAACCAAAAATATGATATATTACATGCTCTCTTCTAGCTGTTAGGCTACCAAAAATATGCTATATAACATGCTCTCTTCTAGCTGTTAGGCAACCAAAAATGTGTTGTGTCACATGCTCTCTTCTAGCTGTTAGGCAACCAAAAATGTGCTGTGTTACATGCTCTCTTCTAGCTGTTAGGCAACCAAAAATATGCTGTGTTACATGCTCTCTTCTAGCTGTTAGGCAACCAAAAATGTTATTTACAAGATTAATCTGTTATCTATATCATGCTAATCCAGACAAACATAAGCATGATTAGTCTTATTGCTAACTTACTAATAAATAGAAAGGAAATATGAAAATGCAGCAGCTAAAACGATAGAGATTTTAAAAATCGGTCGCTACGTGAATCAATTGAAATTATAATATTTTTGCTTACCATGATTAAACAAATGCAAAAAGAAAAGAAAGGTATCTTACCGTTTGAGAAAATTTTAAGTGGCTAACACTGCATCGAATAGTCCGGAATATCTCAAAAATGGCATGTAACATAAATTGTATGTTTTAATGAGGTCTACATATTTTTGTGTAGTAACATTTGTACATCTCTTACGGTTTATCAGTTATGCAAAAGTCATCCAAAATGAAAGGATCTTGAGATGCAATTTCCAGAAAAATCAAAATATACCTTTCGTTTGTCTTAAAAATATGTTAAATATAAGGTATTTTAGTCAAAATCGTTAAGAGTAATTTTTGAGACAGTCAAAATTTTCGACAAATGTTTCATGTGAAAGTGATGGGGATTTTCTTGGAAATATTCATCGCATCTATTCGCATCCTTGGAAAATAACATTTGGTATTTAACGGTCTTTTCGTTTTAGAGCTATGCTGCCCCCAGACACACATACACACACACACACACGGACATTTTTCTAAAAATATTTTTTGGATTTAGGGAGTCTCAAAACTTGTATTTCCGTTGAAATCTCGGTATCGAAATTTTGGGTGCAATACAATACCTTATCTATACACTATATACATAGTACGTGTAGAGAAAGTAAAAATGTTATCCGCATCGGAATTATGGGGGATGTCAGATATAGGAGAAAAGTACACCATAGAATGTTCTGTAAAGAGATTTTAGACCTAGGCACACCAGCACCAAAACGGGATTCAATGATAAAATTAGGAAAACCATAGAGAAGTGGAGAGATTCCAGATAGATTGAAACATTGATAAGGATGAATCTGCTAAAAATATGTACAAAACAGCTCAAGATAATTAACAACGAGACAAGCTGTTGGGGGCAGTTAGAGTATATCTTGACTAAAATAGAATGGGGATATGGAGGAAGGATTCTGGAAGTTAGTGAGAAACATGATAGATCATGCAGCTAAAAGAACATATGGGTGAACTAGAAAATCAAACGTTGTTTTTTATACCGTAAAATAAATAATGGTCAAGGGAGGTATATGTTGATATATGTAATAAACAAGTGAGGGAAGGATTAGCGTGAGCCAGAACAGGAGCATAACTTTTGTAAGGGATGAGGGGAAATGAACTAGAATGCTATATTTTATATGGGGAGAAAGATAATATGGTTCACTGTTTTACAGAATGTAAACAGGTAAGAAATTGAAGGAAACTTGTCAACACAATGGGACAATATCCAGGAGAGATGGTAGTGATTAAAATGTTGAATGTCTAGAGAGAAATAAGAATGGAAGAAATAGGACAGCATTTTCGAAAGCTAAAAGAAAAGTGGATAAGAAAAAGGAAAGAGAGGTAGAGAACAACCAAGAAAACAAAAGAATGGGAGAAATAGGACAGCATTTTCGAAAGCTAAAAGAAAAGTGGATAAGAAAAAGGAAAGAGCGGTAGAGAACAACCAAGAAAACAAGAGAATGAAACGGAATAGGCAGCAGAAACCAAAGAGCTACACTCGCTAACAGCCAGTGAGCTATGTGGGTGTAGTCCCTAAGCGGTACTCAAACCTATGCACATTAGATAAGTAACATAGTTTAAGAAATAGGATAGGATTTTGTAAATAATTGAATATGACGTTATTGAAGTATTATTATTATTATTGTTTTTATTATTGTTATTATTATTACTATTATAGTATTATTAGTAGTGGTAGTAGTATCCAACGCAAATGTTTTGCATTAGCTTCGTCTATTTCTACTCTACTCTTAATTATAGAGAAGGAAAAGCTCTGAAATGCGAAATGGAAAATAAAGAAAATTCGTAGAATAATAATGAATTCTTAGATATCTAATAAAATGAGTGTTACTAAGAGAGTAAATGAAACACATAAGGTAACTGGATGTTTTGTAAGTAGTGTTAGAATAAAAAATCTGATGTGTTCCATTCATATAACCTTTTCTATCTGTTCCATTATACAAACAAAATATTATTCTTTTATCTATATCATACTAATCGTGATAAATATTAGCAGAATTGGTCTTAATTCCTTGCTTCCTTGTAAGTAGAAGAGGAATAGGGCATATACTAGGCTAGAGCGACAGTCAAATCTTTTAAAAGCTGGTCGCTATGTGAGACAATTCTTCCGCAGCCAATTTAGTTTGCAAGCCTCTGCGGCATAATTAGGAATAAACTTAGCGAAGTAATTAACCATTCCAATTAACCTATCAACTTGTTTAATGCTCTTGGGTGTCGGATAATCACGGATGCTTCGTGTTCTTTCAGGATCAATTTGGACTTGGTTGTTTCCAATAATATGGCCCAAGAACTTCAGATTATTCGAAGCGAAGTACAACTTAACGGGACTAACCGTCAAGCTGGCCTTTCTCAACCTCAAGAGCACTTCTTCTGCATGCTTGATATGACCTTCAAAACTATTCGAGAAAATACACAGGTCATCTAAGTAATTATACATATACTCGAACTTTATATCTCCAAAAATCTAATTGGGTTAAAACTTGCGCCCCAACCGAAATTCCAAAAGGCAAGCGATTAAACTCGTAAAGATTAAAATCGGTGGCGAACGCAGTGAAGCCCTTAGATTCCTCCTCCAGTGGAATCTAGCAATATGCAGAATTTAGGTCTAATGTGGTAAAATATTTTGCTCCCGCGAACCAATGGTAACTGAATTGTATATGTGGCAACGGAACCGAATCGATTTTTATACGGAAATTCAAAACTCGGTAATCTACCACGACCCTGCAATCATCATTGCCCTTAGGTACCATGAATACTGGACTAGAGTATTTAGACTTTGAAACTCTAATTATATCCTGGCTTAACATATTGTTGATTTTCATCCGCAACAGCTTAAGTCGTTGGGGAGGATGGCGGTAAGGAGCCAGTCTTATAGGCGTTTAGTCCTCTACCTCAATCTTGTACTTCACCAGGGAAGTGCTACCCAGCCTTTCTGTGAGGACATCAGGAAATTGCTCAATGAGTTGAAGATTCGTTCTCCGCTCACTAGAGTTCAATACAGGTGAAATATTTAAATTACTAATTTCAGGCTTTTTACTCCCCTCAATAGTATTCCCTAAAGCGAACGCCGAGGACGCCTCACTCCAATGAGAACCAGGCACAACGAACAACGGCATTTTACTCAAAGTATTAAATTTAAAATGCACATTTTCCCAGGTATATCCAGAACAACCCCAGTACGCACCATGAAATCATATCTCAAAATTAAAGAGACAGGCAGATCTCTGACAGCATGAAGATTTGCCTGTCATCTAAATTCCCCGACCTTTAAAGCCAAACTAACAGTTCCCACAATATCGACAATGCCCGACACCACGTTAATAGCCTTAATGTCAGACGGACACAGTGAAATTCCCCACTTTGTAATTAATTTATAATTTACCAAAGAGGTCATGCTCCAGAATCTAACAATGCAACTAGAGGCACATTTTCCAATAACACTTGGATCATTGGGACTTCACTAGAAGCTCCAGCTTGAACAATACTTCTTTCTTTAAAGCGCCCACCCATGGGCGAGCTTCCTTATGTCCTAAGCCAGCGTTCGTCCTGTGAAAAGTACCCAAACCAATGGGCTTCGAGACTTTAGGAGTTCTACAGTTTCTGGCCAAATGGCCCTGGCGGTTACAATTCCAGCATACACGACCCTCTTTAGGATGAGTACTTTGACCAAAATTACTAGAGTCAACTCTTTCCTGGGATTCCGCCACTGCCGGCAAATGTCTGAACCTGATGACTAAGTTGTCTAATTCCCGGTAAGTGCGAACTTCCCTGTAATGCAATGCTGCGAATCTCGCCGTGCCAAAATATTTTGCACAATCTCACTCTCGTAAAATTCGACGCGCAATACTTGAGCAGCCCATTTAATACATTCCACATAAGGCGGAAAAGTTCTCCGACCTACTGTCACCTAAAATAATATTGAATAAGCAATTGATTATAATTAAACAGGAGACAACAACATTTTTAATATCGATTGATGGAATTCCGGAACTGAGGTGGCCAATTCCATAGCTTTCAAGATCATCCCCGCCTGTGGTTCCTCCACATGGGGATGCAACATTTGTAATACAATAATGTCGGAGTCGCCATAACCCTGGGCTTGTTGATGTAACTTTAACAAAGTCAAGCCAAAATTAGGGATATCTTCAGGCGTATCACCAGCCATGTTCTACAAACTATCGATTTGCCTTTGCCACGGATTGGGCAATCTGGCCTTAGCAAATTCCACCTTTACCGGAGGACAGGTTAAATGAGGGAGTTTATCCCTTTCCATAAATCCAGCAACCCTGGAGGTGTAAAAACCCTGCAGCAAACCGTTTTCGGGTAGCTCACTCTCCTCTACCTCAGATGTCACTTGTTTGAACTTAAGGCCCCTTGTCCCTTCCCATAATTCAATAAATTGGGAAAGACAATTACTCGCCTGATTCCTCAAACTACTCATTCCATTGTTTACAAGACACTGGGCACAGTACTTCCAGTACTTAATACGTGCCACCAATCTACGAGCTTGATATTGGGTTGCTCCTACCTTAGAATATTCCAGTTTAAGCTGATTAAGAATGGAGAGTTGCTGCCTACAGTTGTCTAGATCCCCTACATCACCATCCGGGAAGACAACCTCCAAAGCAATCTCAGAATTCCCCATGTGACCTCGAAGAGTACGGGCCAAATCCGCAACAGATACCTGGTCCGGTACAGCAATGCCACGAATGGCAAACTCGCGCTCCAGTTCCGCCCTCCCAAAATACTCGGGCTGAAACGGAAGATCCGACATCTTGAAATAATTGGTGAGGTCCTCCAATAACAAAATTACAAGAAACACCCACACACTGGGAAACCAGAAAATACCAAGCAACACCAATAGTTCCAATCCAACCGTTCCACACAGCTTTAATATTGTACAGCACCGACTTCACTATATTTCCCAACAAATTAAATTTACACCAATGCAATTTAAATTACAACTTATAAGCGTTCAGAATAACGTTATAAGAATTCAAAACCACTCTCTGCTACCAATTTGTGTCACGCACAGTCACTGAGGGAGGGATGAGTAACTGCAGGTACTGTACACGTGACATAATTAATGGAATAACCTGTCGTGGATCGGGGGAACAGTTGGACAAGACGCAACTACCCTAAAGAAATAAAGATACAAGTTACATTTCAATAATAATATAATTAGTAAAAATTACAGAAATGGGCAGAGTTTAACTAATTTAATTATTAAATAGGGAGTGGCTAGAGCCATTAAAATTGCAACAGCTGTGATAAACATAACAAAAAATTTAACAATGAAATATTTATCTTTAACAATCCAATAAACTATGCAGACATTAACATGCAATAATAAATAAAATATTGTACTACAATGAGACTTAGCCCCTCACGTAATGAATAAAGAAAGCCCATACAAATATATCTTAGAAAATACAGATCTGTAACATGTAATGCAACGATCTTAACAAAACTCGGATCACTTCATCAATCTCTCTTTATACAAATACATATGTAGAATTAATTATTAAGTGCTGGTTCCCACACATTCAATCCAATAATTTACAAAAGTTAAATCTTGAATTCCCTAATATGTTGTATGGCAAGCCAAACTTTTATTCGCTGAATAAAACCCCAAACGACATCCGTACACTCTTTCGGTTTTTATACCCACGAATATATGCAAACAAACTAAACCCAATTCACAAAGCAGACTGCCTCCGTGGTCGAGTGGTCAGCGTGCTGATTTCTCACCTGGAGATCCCAGGTTCGATTCCCGGCTGGGGTGGGGAATTTTTCTTTTAACAGAAATTATTCCCTCTGCCCCATAGAGTCTGGAAGCATGAATGTGAGAGTGAATCTGCGTGTGTTTAGTAATATAAAGTTTAATCTAATGTTCTGAAACTACGTTTCACAAGTGAAAGCCCCCGATATGCCCATTGATGTTAAAGGGGGCTATACAAATGAAGCAATAAAAAAAAGAAAGAAAAAAATTCACAATAATATCAACGATTGCAATGCCAATACACATCAAAGTTAATAAAATAAATTCTCACTCATTGTCAAGCAATTAATAATGGCGGCCTTCCGCCACGTAGGATGATAACGGCGTGGTTGACATCGAGACGAAAAGCATGGAGGTTGACCTGCACGTAAGCCCAACTGGCTAGGAATCGCTTGCGGCTTCTTCCTACAGCTAACTGGCTACCTCGACGTGCGGCCTGATGGGGAGGGGTTGGAGGAGATGAGAGGGCATGGGCCACTCGACACATGCGACAGTGTGGTGAAACTGTATTATTATAAACTTAACAAATACTACTACCACTATTACCACTACTACTACTACTACCACCACTACTACAACTAGAATTACTATTACAACTACTACTACAGCTACTACTACTGCAACCTCTACTACAAGTACTATTACAAATAATACTACCACTACTACTAATACAACTACAGATACTACTACAACTACTACTTCTACAACTAGTACTACTACAACCACCACTACAACTATTCCTACAACTACCTCCACTAGTACTACAACCACCACTACTACTACAAGTACTACAACCACTACTACTACAACTACAACCAACATTACTATTACCACTACTACTAC